>BQNB010113548.1:6151-21918 GCA_026074375.1 Tanacetum coccineum
TTTTCTTCATCAGTGATCACTACATAGAGCCTACAGAGTTCGAGATTCAAGAGATGGTAAACATATGGGTTTCAGGGGAAGCTTATTGATTAAATGTTTAACCATCTACATGCACCACTTGAGGGGAGGTATTTACAAGTTGCATATCTACACAAGACCCCTATTAGATGATTACAAAAAGGGGAAGAAGATTACATGTTTATTGATTTGCAGCTTATTTATGTGTGGTGACATGTTCAAGGAGATCTTAAATCAAGAGGAAGCATTGACGATTTTGTTTCATTCAAGGAGATGATTACATCTCAACTTCTCTTATTAATGGGAAGTTCGTACGCGACTTTGTTTGTTTTGTCATCATCAAATAGGGGAAGATTGTTGGGATTATTGATTTGATGAGACAAAATAAATATAAGAATGAAACAAGATGGAAACAAGAAGGACCAAAGTCGTAATTAATGAAGTCTTCAAAAGATAAGAATTGGAAGATTCTGAAGATATGGTCAAAGATAAAGATAAGTATTAGAATGATTTACTTATTAATTATCTTTATTAGTTTCCTTGTAAGCCTAGGACTCCTTATGCTATAAAAGGAGGCCCAGAGATTTAGATATCCATCCATAGAAAACTAGAGCTCTCCCAATGAGAGTCTATATAGTTAGATAGCATAGTCGACTAATGAGAGTCGAATAGTACACCATAGTTAGTTGGTGTAGCCCCAAAGTATAGTTGGGGTAATACGGAAACATTCAATAAAGAAAACCTTGTGATAACTTTGATTGTGTTCTTTATTATTCCGCTGCGTGTTATCAATCATTGTTATTGTTCATCCTAGATATATAAGATCTAATCAATCTTGAGCTCTAAACAATCTTATCAAAAGTTCTATTCTATATAAACTAACACATACACACATATACTCCCTTTACAAAAAAAATTACTTCCTCCTCCCCTTTGAAACACCATCGCCGGCTGCCACCATACCACCACCACCGGAAACGTTTTCCGGTCACCGAAAACCGTCGTGTCCTCGAAAAAAGTCACATGCATTCCGATCAACCTATATTTTCCGAATCCACTCGTCATTTCCTACGCATCTATCCAATAAAATCACACATGCAATGAGTATTTTTGGAGTTAGAATCCGGGTTGGTTTTAAACAATTTCGTTTAAAAAGGGTGTCAAAAATAGCTAGATAAACATTATTAGAGGCTCAGTTTAAATGGAAAAAGCCCGGTTTTGGTTTTTGGGGTTGGTTCGAGTTCGGCTAGGAACAAAGGAGGTCGAGACGAAAGTTTTAATTGTCTGATTTATCTCATGTAGCATTGTAAGCCTCTTATTGCTAATCTTTATAATTGTTTTCGTGTTTTGATTACTATTCGAGTTATTACATGTGATGAAATCCGAGTATACTTGCGTCGAATAGGCTAGATGATGATATTGGATGATTGAAAAAATGATTTTGATGGGTTATTAAAAGTGTAAAATTATGCAGTAAGTTTGGCACGGAAAATGAGGTTCGAAAATTTATAAAAACTAATTTTTGATGTTAAAATATGATAGAGTTCGTCCTAATGTACGTTTCGGTAATTCGAACGCCCCATAACACCTAATAACGAAGAAGTTATGGCTGATCGAAGTTTGAAAATTTTATAAATTTCCAATTAGCTATTTTGCAAAAGTATACATTCTGTCCCGATTTTTAAACGAGCGTTTTGAGCACTTTCGAGTCCGTTTTAGCCTTCCGGCAAAACATGAAAGTTGTTCGGAATGACGTTTTACATAAAATCTTTTCTTGGTCAAAGTCACGAAAATGTGATATAGCGGGTCAAAACCGATGGTCAAACTGCTGCGTTTTTATTGAAAATACAAGTTACAGCAGAATTGAAAAAGGGCATTTTGGTCATTTTCTGTCGAGTTTCGGGTCTCGGCCAAAACTAAAAAGTTGTCCGGAATATCGTTTCACATAAAATCTCTTCTTTACTTGAAAATGTGATTTAGAGGTCCGTTTTGGAGCGGGTCAGACTTAGTTAATAAATATGTATAAAAAGTCAAAGTCAAACAAAGTCTAGCGTTGACTTTAAAAAGTCAACGGGTTAATACTAAAACTTGTCGGGTGTTATAAAGATAATTAAACGTTACTAATATTATCATTATAATAACTTGTATTTAGCGATTGATTCAAAAACAAGATATTCCAAAAAATGAAAACTTTTGTAATTTACGGAACATAGTTCCAATTCGTGTAATTAATAATCAAAATGAACGTCGAGGTTCGACAAGATGACTAAATACTATTATAAATATAAACGGATAACGAGACTTACTAAATAAGGTAATTTTTCGAAAATAGTAACTTTCCTAAAATAGAAAGTTTCTTAAAATAGAAAGTTTTCAATAATGTGTTGTAACGTAGAAGTAAAAGAACAATCGTAACCTAATATGGGGGGTTTTAGGATCTAAGGCGCAAGTGCATTTCTCATCACATGTATATATATATATATATAGTAGGGATCCAGTGAGAAGTAAATTAAAATAAGAAGTTGTGAGAAGTGACTAAAACCACACATTTGAGATGCAACGACTTTCATTAGATGCATTTCTATTCATTTAGATGCACCATATAGAGTTTCGAAAGTTAATTTGATGTGTAGATGGTGCAAATTGATTTTCATGATTTTGGCACATGTAGAGGACCAAAAAATAAGAGAAATCATGAAATGCATCTAAAATACGTATATGCATCTAATTAAAAGCTAGAAAACACATTATGATGCATTATAATGCATCTAAGATTATAGAGATGCATCTAATTTAAGTCGGTGCATCTCGGATATGCGGTTATAGTTACTTCTTATCCTTCTTATTTTAAGAAAACTTCTCATTTGATCCTAACTCTATATATATATATATATATATATATATATATATATAGAGAGAGAGAGAGAGAGAGAGAGAGAGTCCTGTCCGGGGTTTGAATCAATTGTGATCACCCTGTCAAACGGACATTTTGTAGTTAGTATTAGGAGAAGTGGCATACTTCTCGGACATAATTTTGTCCTACGGGAATGAATTTGTTAAGTTTCGGTACATGGACTCATTTAGTTGGAAATCAATATTTTTATAACTTGTCTTACGAGCAATGTTATATGTTTTGTTGAACCAAATATGCGTTCTAACTGTTATTTGTAAACTCTATGAATTCACTTAACGTTTTGTTGACGTTTTGTAAGCATGTATCTCAGGTTAGGTATTGTTGATGGCTTGGATGGGACGGAACGCGGATATCAAGGACGGTGTTTTGGTGAAGTAGTGTCATAAACTAAACAAGTGTTTTAGAAATCAAGTCGTGTTGTGACTTTTACACATGAATTCTATGTTGATATATTGGGACCTATGTAACTCTGATCTTTCTAATAAATGAAATTGTATTTTATAAACGTATCTTTGAACGTTTACGGGGACTCGTGTGCATGTATTATGAAGTAGCACCCCAAATGTTGTATTCTGTTACGTATCGTAGTTTGGGGGTGTTACAGAGTGGTATCAGAGCACGAGTTGTAATGAACTAAGTCGTTTTACAAAACTTGGACTACAACTGTTTCGGAAAATTTTCACGAGTCTTTCACCATTGTCCGATATCCGCGCGCGCATCGTTCCTGATCCTTAGAAGCCTTATGTGGTATATTTGATTGCATACTATGTGCGTAACAAGTGGTTGACACTTGTTACAAGTAATAATTATATATATGTATATAGTCATATATACGGCATCCGTTCTATGGTATACGATTATATATATCTTGATATTCGCTTCTTGCGAAGAGTTCAATTTCTTTAAACATTTCGATGCGATATGATAAAATTATTTTGATACGTGATGAAAACATCGTTGTTATACGATTATCTTCGAAACTTTTTCACGACTTTACTTTTCATCTTTTGGTGATGTTGATTCATCGTAGTTTGTCGATCCCATTAGGTGACGTATTGTTCGACTCCGAGTTCGAATATTTTCCCATTGCTTTTAAATCGCATATGTTGTTTCGTAACCTATTGTTTTGAAATTTTTCAGTTGATGGGAGTGTGACTTTTATATGTCATCCCATGAACCCTCATTGTTTTGGAAAACGGTTATTAACTTATTCTCGCGTAACGTGTCGTTTGGAAACAGCTATTTTTGGAACTTTCGAATAAAGTTGGTGTGTTGTGCTTTGATTCTTTCGTGTCGACCTCTACTTAGTAAGTCTTGAAACGTTTGGGTCTGGAAACCCATGAGTTGATGTGTTCGAAAGAGTATTAAGTCATTGGGTATGGCTTTGTATTGGCGTTTGGAGGAACTAAAATAGTGTTTGGTTGGATTTTGAAATGGATTTTACGGCAGTTTGTAACCAGCAGGTTGTGGGGTTGATTGTGAATTATTTTTGGTCTTACGGCACCTAGGAAAGCCAATTGAGATGTTGGTACATGTTTAAGGTACGTGTGGTGAGTTGGGTAGAATTTTAACTCTTCTAGATGAGTGAGATATCGTCGTTTTACTAAAATTAGTCAAATTTGGAACACTTTTGGGAAAAAGGGGGTATAACTCCATATTTTTGTATTAACTTTTTAAAAGAAAATTTAGTTACTTGTAGAATACTCTTAGGGTTATCACCTCCAAATGATTTCACATCAAAAGCATCAATAAATTTCAAATTTCGCTCATTTTCGTAAACTACACAAATTTGTCAAAATTTCTTTGGGGACTACTTTGGAATAGCAACTTGTTGGGTATGTCTTAAAATATTTATGGTCTATGAAGACCTGGGAAATTAGACTAGGAGGTAAATAAACCTCTTAGGTACATGTAGGAATTTGGATGGAGTCATATCGACGCCCGACGAATGAGATATCGCCGAAATGGCAAAACTAGTCAAACATTTAAACCATAATTTGAATAAGTAATAAGTTCATAAACTTATATAGCAACCCCTAAATATATAAAACTGTAAGTTCTAGATATTGAACAAACTTAGACTGGAGCGGTCGTTTTGGCTTTTGCGGAAGCACAGTTTAGGAGATACACTTAATTTAATGTAGCGATAAAATTTTTGGAAAATGGCAGCTTTGATAAATAAGGGTAAAATGGTAATTTTACCTTGGATCTAAAACTTTCTGGGCAGTGGGCCCTATGTTTCTAGAAATTAGACTCGGAATGCTTTTCGTAGACGAAAACCTCATACCTTTGATCGTCCACAGACTAGTAAGTAGGAGGATTTCAAGATTTAGGTTTATTGGACTGAGGTTATTGTTGCCTCAGAGTTTTATCTTATCACTAGCATGGTAATTGTGTACTCTTTAGCTATTATTTATGATTTAGAACTCTGAGAGAGTTAATGTATATGTAGTTTATGTATTGGAAACTTAAAACTGTTACGGTTGGATGTACTGACTTTGAAAGCCAATGATGTATCCCTTTTTGGGGAAAATTGGTATGTATGTATGTTATTCTCGGCGTTGCTATTACAATTGTTGTAATTGTTCTCAGCTATGAGTTAGGAGGAGGTGTCATTGTATGGGTTGTACTATGAGTGAAGCCTAGAGGTCGTGGTTACCCCCGAGGCACTAGGCTTGTGTGAGATTGATTTGACCCCGAGTGTGGAATGATTCCTATTGGTGGATCTTCCGCACATTTATGTTACTTGCTTGCATAATCCATGAGTGGGTATTATTTTTGAAACTTGCTGTGACTGTTGACCAAACTGTATTTAATGATGTTTTGTGAATTGATGATTTTAAAACTGTGAATTGCAATAACGAATTTGTGTGTTGAACAAATGTTGTTGCACGAATCATATTGACTAGATTGTATAAATTGTTTGTGTAAACAATGGAAAATTATGTTTCCAAATTTTATAAAAAATATATATATATATATATAATAATAATATATACATAGGTATTTTAATTTTATAACATAATGTGTGTATGAATAATTTTTTTTAAATAATAAGAATGGAAGGTGGTGCTATCTTCTTTTCTTTCTTCTGAAATAATTAGATTTTTACTCTTAATTTTTTTTAATTTTAACTTACGCATGTAGCGTAAGGAAAAGAAACGTTTTGACGAGGAAGGACATGATGTCGTTTGGTCCTCAATTATGCATAACTTGATCAACTATGTATAATTTAGGAAGAACCACGTTAGGTCGGATAAATCATCACCCTTAAAACGCTTGGTAATTAAGATAAATGTTTGGGTCAAGCTTCCGGAAGGAGAAAATATTTCTACCCTGCTACGGATTTTTATGCAAGTAACCCTACTCCCATTGACTGCATGGAGAGAGTCTCATGCGAGTCGTTATGACCAAGTCATTTCGAAGCAAAAATGCCTACGGTATTGTTCGAAACGAGTGTGTCTAGGAAGGAGTGAAAAATTAACTAGTGGTAATGAAGAACGGTGGTTGCTATGAAGACATGTCAAGACCAAGTATAGTCGGTGTGCTAGTAAGCAATGATAGATTTGAGCTATCAAGGGTGTAAACCTGATACCGACACTGAGAAGGAATCTTCTTGGAGATGTAAAGATTCTTAAGGTGGGTGGAAGCTGAGATGATTAGTTCCGAGGTTGAAAATGAGGAATGGATAAGACTTCTCCTACAATAGATGCATGACACCTTTGATGTATCAACCGATGGCCGTGAAGAAGACTTCTTTCTCCGAAATGGGATGTGGTGATAGTATAGTTGTAAGTATACATGATGTCGTCGAAGATTAGAGTAAGGCACTAAGCGACACCTGACTTAAGGTTAGTGATCCTTACTCCTTGACGTAACGACTTTGTGTGCGTATGAAAAAGCGAAAAGATTGGAGACTCTAGTCGATTAGTGACGTCCGTTTCCATCCTGGAGACCCAATCAAAGTAGCTAATGCCTTAAGTTGAACGGTATTGAATTAGGAATATGCGTAATTATCTCGACTTGATTAAGTTGAGCCATCTAAGAATTTGATGCGGCATGTTAGGACCGAGCCGATCGTGCTAGTCGTCATGTGGAGACGTTGGAATTTTTATTTTTCGTCGAACGAGCAGCGAGTCCATGATGCTCATTGTTTTCTTAATTGATTTTGATTTGTCATTTGACATTATGTGTTGTAGCGGAATTATCGCCGCCGAATTATGTGAATTATGTGCTATGTGCTCTTGAATGGTAGTGAGCGCTTGTGTCTCTTTCGTGTTGCCGTAATATGGCTTAGGACGTAAGTGTGTGGGTATACTTACCCAAATGAAGATGAAGGTTGATTTGAGAGGTACGCAAGCCTAATAATCCATTGACAATTGTGGGTTGTCAACCCGCAAGCTTGACTGTGGTTGGCCAAAATCTAACCATGAATTGGTCGGGATCATTACCAAGAAGCATGGCCATCCGGCAATCTCGGTATAATAATCGATCTAATCGTTTGGGTATGGACCGCGTGATGAGCATAGCCATTGCTGAGGCTTCCTGATAAGTAAGCACATATGTTTTGTTAAAACTTATGAAAAGCAAGCATGATTTTTGCTAAACGTGATGATAAGCTAGGAAGAAATATAGAGTCATTCTAGAATGACTAATAGGCGATTATGTGCTTAATTGAATATAAAATTTTTCTTTGTGTTGTAACGCAATTGATGGGTTCGTAGATACTCCAGAATATTTTCGCAACCGGTAGGGCATTATTAAATGAGACCGGAAGGGCGACATGCGTATTTTGGTTTTGGATATTGGTGAGTATTTTGGTTTTTGATAATGACGTATATTTTAATTTTAACTGTGGGCGTATGATTTGGTTAGCGACGTATGTTTTAATTTAATTAACGACGTAAGTTCGACCTTGGTTTTGATAAACGAGGAGCATTCGGTTTTGTTGTTTTTATGATCCCCAACTAAGTTTGGATCGATCACCCATTTTAGAAAAATTTCTCGTGAGAACGACGTGATAATTATTTTAATCGGACATATTCCGCGACGTATATTTTCCTTTATGAAGAGCGCGATTATAAAGGTTAGAACGACGAGATCTGGTTTTGTTGAATATATTTTCGCGACTTGTTTTGCCTCTTATGATAAGAGCCTCCACGATTGTATTTTTTTTGTTGGTATAATTACCCTTGGTTCGACTGACTTTCCATCCGAAATAGTCGAAGCAAGTAGAAATTGCATCTTTTGTTTAAGCAAGAACGCACGAGTCCACGCGATGACGAGAAACCGTCATGCCACGAACAAACGATAAGACGAGTGAGAAAGGACGAGCACCGGGACGGCGCTCCCTTAAGGTGGGTGGAATGTAACAACCCGAGTTTCACGACGCGTATGACGATCGCGAATTCGACGTCATAATTATTATATTATAAAATCGTGTGAGCGAACGTCGACATTTAAAATTTTAATTGTCATAAATAATTATTTTCGTATTTTATTACGAACGAAAATTTAAAATATTTATTTTTGACGTTTCGCGAGTCGACGTTTGACCGCGCGTTCGTTAACCGTTTCGAGCATCGTAAAAATGTACGACGCGACTCGTTATTATTTTTAAGATCGTAAATTTATTATTTTTATGAATGTCGTCATTTTGTTCCTTGTCTTGAGCCGGATTCGTGTTTTAAAATGTACACATTTTATTAAATATTTTATACCAAGAAAAGTGTAACGGAAAATAAAAATTATTTCGAAAGTTTAATCCTGAGCCACGGTTGTCGGTTTTTAATTTAAGTAAAACATAGACGTGTCAAAAATTTAAACAAGAAAAGAAGGAGGGACTAGAAGAGTCAATAGGCCAAAGTTCTTTTCTATATAAACTAACACATACACACATATACTCCCTTTACAAAAAAATTTACTTCCTCCTCCCCCTTGAAACACCACCGCCGGCTACCACCATACCACCCCCACCGAAAAAGTTTTTCGGTCACCGGAAACCGCCGTGTCGCCGAAAAAAGTCACATGCATTCCGATCAACCTATATTTTCCGAATCCCCTCGTCATTTCCTACGCATCTATCCAATAAAATCACACATGCAATGAGTATTTTTGGAGTTAGAATCCGGGTTGGTTTCAAACAATTTCGTTTAAAAGGGGTGTTAAAAATAGCTAGATAAACATTATTAGAGGCTCGGTTTAAATGGAAAAAGACCGGTTTTGGTTTTTGGGGTTGGTTCGAGTTCGGCTAGGAACAAAGGAGGTCGAGACGAAAGTTTTAATTGTCCGATTTATCTCATGTAGCATTGTAAGCATCTTATTGCTAATCTTTATAATTGTTTTCGTGTTTTGATTACTATTTGAGTTATTGCATGTGATGAAATCCGGGTATACTTGCGTCGAATAGGCTAGATGATGATATTGGGTGATTGAGAAAATGATTTTGATGGGTTTTTAAAAGTGTAAATTCGTGCAGTAAGTTTGGCACGGAAAACAAGATTCGAAAATTTATAAAAACTGATTTTTGATGTTGAAATATGATAGAGTTCGTCCTAATGTACGTTTCGGTAATTCGAACACCCGTAACTCCTAATAACGAAGAAGTTATGGCCGATCGAAGTTTGGAAATTTTATAAATTTCCAATCAGCTATTTTGCAAAAGTATACATTCTGTCCCGATTTTTAAACGAGCGTTTTGAGCACTTTCGAGTCCGTTTTAGCCTTCCGGCAAAACATGAAAGTTGTTCGGAATGACGTTTTACATAAAATCTTTTCTTGGTCAAAGTCACGAAAATGTGATATAGCGGGTCAAAACCGATGGTCAAACTGCTGCGTTTTTATTGAAAATACAAGTTACAGCAGAATTGAAAAAGGGCATTTTGGTCATTTTCTGTCGAGTTTCGGGTCTCGGCTAAAACTAAAAAGTTGTCCGGAATATCGTTTCGCATAAAATCTCTTTTTACTCCGAGTCGTGAAAATGTGATTTAGAGGGTCGTTTGGCGCGGGTCAGATTTGGGTAAAAATAAATATAAGTATAAAAGTCAAAGAAAGTCAAATGTTGACTTTAAAAAGTCAACGAGTCATATAAGACTTATATAATTTTTAACTAAGTACATGAATATAAATAAAATGATAAGTATTAAAAATATACTTAGATGTTTAAACTTACCAAAGATGGTAACTTTCCGAAAATAGTAACTTTCTAAAAATAGAAAGTTATCGAAAATATAAAGTTTTCAATTAAAGTCACGTAAGATAAAACGTGAGGAATAATTATAACTCAATGAAGTGGGGTTTTGGGATTTAGGTCGCGCAAGTGTATTTCTCATCACATGTATGTTTATATATATAAGATATATATATTTTACCGACACGATGTGCGCATCGTCGGTTATACTTCGTGCATATTATAATTAAGCGACATAATTATAGGTTGCGATTGTGATCGTTTTTGATACATTATGTGCTTATGTGGATTGTTGATCGTGGTCTTCGACCAAGGTGAGTTCATAGCCTCGCTCTTGAATGTTTTAAATGTTTTTAAACCCGCGAAGGGGATACTTGTTGTTTTATAAAATGAGAACGCAATATGTTTTGATGCTAAATATGATTCCATTCACTATTGAGTATATGCCTTTTACTGTGTGACCGTTAGTTGCCTTGTTGTTGGTGAACGCTAATTTATTAAATAGATCTATTGGGTTTGACAATCATGTCCGGGGTCTGAATCAGTTGTGACCACCCTGTCAAACGAGCATTTTGTAGTTAGTATTTGAAGAAATGGCATACTTCTCGGACATTATTTCTTCCTACGGAATGAATGTGTTAAGTTTCGGTACATGGGCTCATTTAGTTGGAAATCAATATTTTTATAACTTGTCTTATGAGCAATGTTATATGTTTTGTTGAACCAAATATGCGTTCTAACTGTTATTTGTAAACTCTATGAATTCACTCAACGTTTTGTTGACGTTTTTAAGCATGTATCTCAGGTTAGGGTATGGTGATGGGGTGGGAATAGGACGGAACGACGGTTACAAGACGGTAATCAACGTGAACGTGTGTCAATAAATGTTAGAAATGTTTTAGAAACCAAGTCGTGTTGTGACTTTTAGAATTAAACTTCTACGTTGGTATTGGGACCTATGTAACTCTGATTCTTTTCAAACGAAATAAATGAAATTTATTTAACAAACATCTCTTTTATAGTTGTTTATTATGACTTGTGTGATTGTATCGTGAAGTAGCACCCCAAATGTTGTAAGTGTTGTATTCCGCTGCGTATCGTACTTTGGGGGTGTTACAGAGTGGTACCAGAGCACGAGTTGTAGTGAACTAAGTCGTTTTACAAAACTTGGACTACAACCGTTTTTGGAAAAAATTTCACGAGTCCTTCACCGTTGTCCGATATCCGTGCGCGCATCGTTCCCGATCCTTAGAAGCCTTATGCGGTATATTTGTTTGCATATTATGTGCGTAACAAGTGGATGACACTTGGTACAAGTAATTATTATATATATGAATATAGATATATATACGACATCCGTTTTGTGGTATACGATTATATATATCTTGATATTCGCTTCTTGCGAAGAGTTTAATTTCTTTAAACATTTCGATGCGATATGATAAAATTATTTTGATACGTGATGAAAACATCGTCGTTATATGATCATCTTCGAAACTTTTTCTCAATTTTACTTTGTTATCTTTTGATGTCTATATATATATATATATATATATATATATATACGGCATCCGTTCTATGGTATACGATTATATATATCTTGATATTCGCTTCTTGCGAAGAGTTTAATTTCTTTAAACATCTCGATGCGATGT
Source organism: Tanacetum coccineum (assembly GCA_026074375.1). Lineage (NCBI taxonomy): Eukaryota > Viridiplantae > Streptophyta > Magnoliopsida > Asterales > Asteraceae > Tanacetum > Tanacetum coccineum. Next base: position 17,928 of record BQNB010113548.1, read on the forward strand.
GATAAAATTATTTTGATACATGATAAAAACATCGTTGCTATATGACTATCTTCGAAACTTTTTCGTAACTTTACTTTTTATCTTTTGATGATGTTGATTCGTCGTAGTTTGTCGATCCCATGGGGTGATTTATTGTTCGACTCCGAGTTTGAATACTCTTCTTATTGATTTTGAATCGCATATGTTGTTTCGTAATTTATCGTTTTGAGATTTTCTGGTTGATGGGAGTGCGACATTTATATGTCATCCCATAACCCTTCATTGTTTTGGAAAACGACTATTAACTTATTTTCGCGTAACGTGTCGTTTGGAAACGGCTATTTTTGGAACTTTCGAATAAAGTTGGTGAGTTGTGCTTTGATTCTTTCGTGTCGACCTCTACTTAGTAAGTCTTGAAATGTTTGGGTCTGGAAACCCATGAGTTGTGGTGTTCGAAGGAGCGTTCAGTCATTGGGTATGGTTTTGTATTGGCGTTTGAAGGAATTAAAATGGTGTTTGATTGGATTTTGAAATGGATTGTACGGCAGTTTGTAACCAGCAGGTTGTGGGGTTGATTGTGAATTATTTTTGGTCTTAAGGCACCTGAGAAATCCAATATGGATGTGGGCATATGTCTTAAGTGTATGTGGTTCTTTGGATAGGGTCATATCTCCTTCGGATATATTTGTACACTGTGAATTTTTTTTAGGTAGATCTTTTAAAGAATCTCCTTGAAGGGTTTCATGCTCAAGGACTATAGGGTATTCTAACCAGATGTATTTAGTTTTACCATGCTTGCTAGTTCTCATTACCGGAACATTCATGGCAGACAAAACCGGTCTAGTGTGTATTCTGATTAGTTACTGTCTTTCTGATTGAGTCGTCAATTCATTTACTGGACCTTTATCGATATCCAGTTGACACAAGCTTGATTCGTATAGATTTCGCAAGTCTACCCTACCGCATGTGTTTGATGATGTCCTGGAAGATTCCATTTCGTCATTGTGAATACTACAAGAGTATCACTTTGAATGTTCTGGCAGAATCACAAGGATAATGCATAGGACTCTTGTTAACAGCTTATGAACTTAATGATGTTCAACAAGTGTTTGTCATGAAATGTGTCCTAATGAGATTTATTTTATTGATCTCTTGGCTCTAGACTCGATTTGTAAGTTTTGGTTTTAGTAATCGAAGGCTGGAGCTGACTGCCACCTATTCAATATCAACTAAAATCGGAGTGAGATTGTAAATAGTCAGTTGAGTGTATTCTCCGTGACAAATGAGAACAAGTTCTTGGAGAAGAAAACCCGATTGGCTGGGAAGGGTTGTTGAATTGCATCACTGGGCCATGATGTCGTCTTCATGTCAGGAAATCAACAGTGTAATTCTGACAGCCATATGTTTGACTTGGTTTCTGCCTATATGGTTTGTGTGGAGGGCTGCTTTCTTTAACCCTTTATCCATTAATTTCTTTTTAATTATTCAACCCCTTAAATGTTTACTAAGACTTCATTACTAACACCTTGTTGTGATTGTTCCAATGTTTGCTCGTCTTTGTCGGCATTTCCCTTATACACAATCTCTTAACTTACCTAAGGACGCTATTTCTAACTATGGAGTGTCCTTGTGTAGATCCACTTCCGGTTCTTGTTGGATCATAGGACAACTACTACTAACCTTTACCAACGTTTGTCTTCAGAATCGTAGTATATAATAATGTTGTAGGGTATGAGATCGAACCATGAAGCCGTTTTTTGAATAGCACTTTGAGTCTTTTAGATCACTTTTAATGTACAATTCTCCCCTATTTTAATTTCTAAGTCACTTAGATTTTGATTTACTGTGTGATTAAAATTTTGTCTTGAAATGGTCATGGGGAAATACTCTTTCTTAGCATGAATTACATGGAACATAAACTTGCTCCATCTATTTTACACTATGTTTGACACCAAATACAATGATACCATGTTGTAAAATGAATATTAAATTGTGGTTGAACAACTTAGTCATCTTTGAAACTTGCATTCTATTGAATTGTCAATTATTATCTTGTGTTTTTAAGAGGACTTTTTTGGAATGGTTTAGAATATATAAGAAGGGTGTGAGATGATGTATCCAAACCATTAAACGTTGTTTTTCGAAAAAACTCCCTCTTGAAAGATCGTTGTGTTGAATCACATAATTCTTGAAAAAAAATAGGGGATTATGAATCTTCTGTGAGAAATTCTTGAATAATTGTCGTTCAACATTTTGAAAAACATCAATGTTAGATGACTTCTCTTCCAAACTCTAAGGGTACAGCGCACTTATCGCGTAACTATCCTTTTTCTTGAGCTCAAAACTTTAATGTCTTGTAAAGATCAGCTCAAGGACCGAGAAATTTGAATTTATCGGTGTTAGGTTAATTTTTCTTTATGGATAAAAACTTTCTGTATTTGAAGTCCGGTTATGTCTGATATTTGCCACATAAGCCTTTAGAGAAAAATTAGAATTGACATGTTTTTAAAGCATTTGAAACTCCTGTTCTTTGAACTTCATTACACGCCCGTGTGTTATGAAATAAACTTTTCTTAGTGTACGTACATGTTATCGATTCCATAGTGACATGTCGAGAAGAATATTTTTTGAAAACATTTTTTGTTTTTCTTGATTTTGTTTTTTCTTTTTGAATAATTCATATTTTTTGTATTGTGTTTTTTAAAAAATATTTACATATTGACCTCAGCATTGTTATATGATGGTGGAATAGTAATTCTAACTCTTGTCATGATGTAGCTGTCTTGTCTGCTAGAGGAACAAATTTTGGAACCAACTTTGAACTGGACGGTTCATTGCGGTGGGTCCGTGGAATTCCGAGTTCCAAAAATGGTATGATCAGAAGTCATTACTTGTTCATCAGATGGAATATTCTTGAAGCCTGGTTTGGTGTTTCTCAAATATCAGTCTTTTAGAACCAAACTCGAAGTCCTTCCTTTGTAGGATTTAAAGATGTACCTGCATGTATGTTAAGTGTACCTGCACTGACATCAAGAGTTTGTATGCATTCATTTATGGTTAGTGATATCGTCATTTGAACCATTTTAGGGTTTACTGTCAACCTTAGTTGTGCTAGATGTGAATATCTTTCCAGTAGGAACCCACCTAAGACCAATTGTCTTGAAAATTTTACCCGTTGGATTCCACCTAAGACAAGATCAATGAGTCATTGTTTTCTCATGCACAACGGAAGTCTTTTTGATTAAAGACTTGTGTCTTTTTAGGATCTGTCTTTCTGGGTTCTTTGCAAAACTTTTTTTCTTTTACTTTACGGGTTTGTTTTTGTTTGATGTCTTATGGGATGGAACCTTAGCACGCGAGTTGACTTCATTTAGGTATTTTGTTACACAATGATCATGATTTGCATTAAAGACACATTTCTGACATGTAGAGCAAACAAAATGTTTGGAGTCAGAAAAATTTCTAGAATTCCTAGAGTGTTTTGCTATGGGTACAGTCTTTGTCGTTACGTAACTAGTCTTAGATGCAGGCCAATTCCTAGACTTTTGGTTATTGATCCCAGGTTTTGGTTTGCTACCATTAGCTGTACTTTATGATCTAGCAGAAGGTATCACACTAGTTTTGGAATTCCTGCCTATTTCATGTGTCTATTTCTTAGCTTTCTCTGGGTAGTGATTATGAACCATGTCATTTGAGCTATACCTAGATGAGCCAGGTGCAATCATGTGATGAGGTTTTGTAGAGGCAACTTCTCTTTCCTTAGGCAAAGGAGTATTGGCTTCCCTATTGTTTCTTTTCTGAGGAGGGATATACTTAGGCGTCATGGCATACAAGCCAGGAGCAAGTACTTTAGCTTTCTCATGGACAACAGCGCTACTACTCACATTTCTATTACTTTCTGCCTTAGACTGATACAAATCTTGATAACGCTTTTTAATGGACAAGTTTTCATCCCTAAGGCTATCATTCTTAATCCTAACAGCAGTGAGTTCCTCTTTTAACTGAGTATTTT
>BQNB010113549.1:0-13463 GCA_026074375.1 Tanacetum coccineum
TTTGATGCCCGTTTACATTGAACGATAATTTTTAGCTTACGCGATTTAACTTAACGCTTTAAAATTACAAGCAAACGCGTACAACACTAAAAATTAATAACGAACTTATTGACGTCACAAATGACCCTAAAACACGGGGTGTTATATATAAGGAAATGAAATGGAATAAATTTTTTATCGAAATCTCAAAAGGGTTTCAATGTTTAAAAAAAGAGGGGGCATCTTACGAAATCAAATGATAAATTTTGTTTCCAAATCATATTTTATATTGATAAATGGATCAAATGGTGAAGATTGTGTCCGGTTACGACCGTTTCCTGAATTTAACAGGATGAGGAGTGAGCAATCTACTGACCATCCAGATATCGTATATAAGATCATGTTTTGTTTAACAAAAATTTTCAATCAAAAGTGATCAACGATTTCAAAAGTATGAAAAAAAAACATACTGCAAGAATACAAATGTGGAGCTTCAACTGTTTGTGATCATAAAGTTTCTCATGTATCATCAAAAAAAAAGTTTAGGTTTTTGAAAAAGATTGTTTCAAAATCGTTCAAAAATGATTTATGACTATCTTTTGAACATAATTGGATAAATGGTCTAAGTCATGTCCGGTTTCGGCCGTTTTCTGCATTGAACAGAATGAGGAGTGATTGGCTTAGTGACCATCCCATTTATGTTTCAATAGATTGGTTATGCAATCATTGTTTTGGAAAATTTTATCTCAATTTCAAAGTCAAAAGCTGAATTTTTGTGTCAAGTAAATGGTACTCTTTGCTAAAAGTTTTTGAGAATATGAAGTTATGCTTTTGGATTTCTTAGATATCAATGGTTGTCACAAGTTGAATTTTTTTGCCAAATTGGTTTTTTTCTAAATCAAAGCATTTCTTCATTATTCTTTAAAGAGTATCATTTCACAAAACACTTTTTGGTGAGGAAAATCAAACAGAAAGAGAGATAAAATCCATACGCGAAAAAGCAAATCAATGTATGCTCGAAAAAGAATTGCCATAGCACACAAAATTAGTTTAAAAGAAAATTTTGAATAAAGCGTATGGCATGTGCCCAAAAAAGCAAGAATTGGCACATGAGAAAGAAAATGATCAGAATATGCTCAAAAAGAAATGCCAGAGCATAAAAAACAGACAGAGTGGAAAGAGATAAAACATGTTATAAATGTGAAAATTTTAAACTTTGTATCATTTCCCTAATTCATTCATGTCATCATACAGTATTCCACATGGCTCAACACGTGATTCCGGCAGCTCAACTTGTTCCATACAAAACAATCAGGAGATGCAACAATTATGCGGTGTTGCTGAGTATTCCTTGCTTTCCTGAATGCAAGATAGTTGGGCAGATTTTACTTGATCATCCACTCAGTTATGCTCTAACTGCTACTGTTGATGTCCCTGCTGTGTACCTACAACAATTCTGGAGAACGTTGAGCAAGGTATCAAATACTGAGGATACAATCAAGTTCTTGTTGGATACTCAACAATTTACATTCACTGTGGATATGTTCCAAGACACTCTTCATTTACTAGTGGAAACTCTTGATACTCCATTTGTCACACCAGCCAACATTCACACTATTGAAGCATTCATGAACAGAGTTGGTTATCAAGGTGTTGTCGACAAAGTTAGTGCTTTCTTTACCAAGAATCTGGCACAACCATGGCAAACTATGTTCAAGGTGTTCAATCGCTGCTTAACAACAAGCACATCTGGCCATGATCAAACCAAGATCAACATTCTTCAATTGTTTCATGTTGTGGTTAACCGAACCAATGTTGATTATGCTGGTCTTTGGTAGGATTTTATAAATAAAGTGTTTCAGAAAAAGGAAGTTATTCAGTATCCTCGTTTTATCAAGTTGATTATTGTTGATATGATAAAGAAATTTCCCAATATTCCTAAAAGGCTTGAAGAGGATTATCATTCCATCAAGGATGATGTTCCTTTGGTTAGTGTGTATACAACGGGAAATGTCTTAGTTCGAGGGATGCTAATTCCGGATGCTCTCTTAACTGCGAAGATTAGAGAGACGGATGATTTTAAGGAGTATAAGACGATGTTTATGAAAGTAGTTGTTCAAATGAATCAACCGCAACCGGTTGTATCTACCCAAGGAACGAATAGGAATACCTAGAGCCCCTAGGACGCCTACCGTTTTTGCTAGTCCTTAGGAGACGAAGAAGAGGAAGCAGACTGCTAGAGAATCTAGTTCAAGGAGAATCATTATCAAAAAGAAGAAACCAAGTACACCATCCATTCCACCTCCTAGAGATAATAGAGAAAGAGATGAAACGGCTGAAGCAACAATTTTGAGTTTAACTTTACATAAAACTACTTTAGACGCTGAAGCTAAAGAAAACATTGCTAAGGTTTAAGAAATGTTAGCACAGGACGAGATTGATAAATTGGTTAATGGTGACGAAGATGAAGAATCTTCTGCAAGTGCATTTGTTGATATTGTGCTTAATGATGCTGATGATGATACTGGATTTAAGTTAGAGCCCGAGAGTTATAAGGAACATCCAGAACATGTGTCTGATGATGATGAGAAGAAGAAGAAAGATGAAGAGGTTGAGAAAGAAAAGGAAGTTGTAGAGATTGTGAAGGACACAAATGTTAATGATACTAGTGCTAAGAAGAATGAAGAAGTTATTACGGAGAAAGAGGTTGTTGATATGTCGGGTAGTCAGGAGATTAGGAAAGAGCAGAAGCAGACACGAATTCCCTCACCTATTAGATCTCCTAGGAATGATTTATCTTCAAATAAAACAATTTCAGAGGAATTAGCTGATACCGTCACACCAATAATTGCTACATCATCCAAGACACCTTCCACAATAACTCGTAAGAAGAAATATTTCTCTCACAAAACAAGAAATCTACCAGGAAGTATTGCTGGCATATGCAGACGAAGAGGATTAATTCATTCTCATATCAAGGATAAGTTCATCACTCGAGAATTCTTTGCTGAAAAGATTAAGGAAGTTCTACAGCACTGCAACACAATTGTTCCTGAGCTGACAATTACAACAACAAATGAAATAATTAAAAAGGAGATGCCTCGTTTAGTTAAGCTTGTGGTTTACAAGGATCGAGAAGTCTCTCTTGTTGACATATTTGGTATGGTATCCAAGGCATTTGCAGCTCATGCACCAAAAATGATTAAAGAACTGTTTCGCCAGCATATGCAGAATACAACTCTCAATCTGTACCCCAAATCACGCTCTTCAACTGCTACAAAATCATTTGTTGATCTTCAACAACAATTGTATCAGACTATGAAGGAAAAGCCCCAAGATCAGTCAGCCTGAAACTAGAAAGATGGGAAGTATGAAGCCAAGTTAGAAAGCCATAATTTATTCGCAATCATGAAGACCAACATCTAAATTGCTGATCCAACCCAAAGGGAGAAACAAGGCAAAAAATGATATATTTGGAATGGCAGAAAATATAAGGAATCTTTTGTGAATGGAAGACCAATTCTACCGACGATGAAGCGTCTGTAATAATCAACCCTTAGGGGGAGATTGTTAGAAACGATAAAAGTGTTAATTATTATTATGAATTGGTCTTAGTTTAGTTTATAGTTTTATTAGTAGTTTTGATGTAATAAAGTCTATCTTGGTCAAAGTTAAGTAAAGTTGACCAAGGTTTGACTAAGTAGTTTAGGGAAAATAGAAATAGTTTAGTAATAAGTATATATACTCATCTTGGAGGAGTATATATACATGTCTTGTCTTTGTAACACTCACTTCTCCCTTCCATTTCTATTTTCTCCTTTTGAAATGAAAATTTAGAAAATGATGAAAATACTCTCTAGCTCCTCTCCTTTATTCTTATAGCTTTCGTATGATATCTACTTAGCAAACATAGCATCTAACAGGTGTGTATGTGTGGTCTTTGTCGCCCTCCTGGAATATTGGTATCGATAAAGATTAATTAGAGTAATCAACCCTAAGTCTTATCATACAAACCTATATTTACCTTTATAAACCTGTTACTCCTTAGCTTTAGCGGTGGAGATGTGTATCCTTGCCAAGCTTATGATAGAATACTCGTCACAACCGACCAATTGAGCGAATTAGTTACATGTTACCATATAGATTATTTGAGTGATTTGAGTGTTTTCATCTTCCTATTTTGTAAGGTGTTTGGTTGTGTTCTTGTAATAGATCAAATAAATGCTTTAACGGAAAATATCCTTAAGGATACATTTTTATAAACTTCTAAAGGCTACTTGAGGACAAGTAGGATTCAAATGGGGGGATATTTGATGACATCAAATAAAGGTCTATTTTATAGCATCATTTTTTTGGGTAAAGGGTTTCCCCGGTAAATTTTATTACACCAAAAAACAATGAAGTACAAAGGATGGAGGTGAAGTCCTCCATCTCTGTCCAAAATTGGACACTTACATGCACTAAAAAGCAACAAACAAAACCACTATATAAGGATGACAGGCCATCCTTATAACTTAAACAAAAATAAAACTACTTCCTACAACGGCTATTCAAGCGGATATCATACTGGTCACAAAATGCTTGCTCTTTCTCTAATAAATCATATACCTGAGCCTCATAACCATCATAGCAATCAAAATCATCTTCCATGTCATCCAGAAAGCCTCCACCCGGGATAACTCCCGGCATGAATACTTCATCCTCATTAGACTCGTCCGTACCCAACATAGGTAATTTATCCCTGCTCTTTGAAGCCTCATGTGACTTCGAAAATTGTTCCCAAATACTTCCCTTATAATTAACATTTACATCAGCAGGTACATTTTTAATGCTAGTCGAACCATCATTAGTGTTAGGCATCGAAATCAAGGGTTCAACAACACCATCAATATCATTATTAGTATTGATGTATAGTACCTTATCTTCATCCATAAGCTTTTCAATATTACTCCTCAGTTGCCCAAGATCAATGTCATCCTTAAAGTAGCCATGCTCATCAGTAGGTACATAGGAATCATCCATACTCACCTTAGGAGTTGTGTTTGGCTGTAGATCAGCCCCATTTACTTTTTCTTTGAAGGAGGGTGCATTAGTATTTGGTGTAGACGCATTCTCTTTATTGGTGATCGGTTTAGAAACAGGCCTATACATAAAATTAGACTTAGGTTTAGAAAGCCTAATACCTTGGATATGCTTCTTATTAGCAACCTTGTTCCCATCTTTTATCTTGCTAATAAAACCATCATCTTGCCCACTCCCTTTCCCCGATGACGGATCTGAATTAGCCTTTTTTACCTTTGTAGGACAATAATCATCCTCGTGATCAAAAATTTTACACTTAGAACACCGAGGAGGCCACCATTCATATTCGACATCAAGTGTTTCCAAGTAATGTCCCTCACCCTTAGGTAAAGGTATTGCAACAACAATTGATTCCTTAACAACACATTCAGAAGATAGCTCAACAAGAATTCGTGCATAAGAATTACGACCCCAAGGATTAAGACACATATCACTAGTACACGCATTTAGCCTTATAGGTCGTCCCAACTGTGTTGTGATCAAACTTAGTCCAGTTTCCGAGAACGCTACCACAGGTACATTATGGATCCTAACCCATACCGGTACCCTTGTAATCACCTCCTTTTTCAACTTGGTATTAGCCGTCCAAATATTAAGAAAAATAGGCATAGATCTAATAAACCAAGGTCTACCTTCAATTGTTTTAATCATTCCTGTGACACCCCCAAACTACGATACACAACGGGATATATCTTTTGGGGTGTCACTTTGCAATACAGTTCACGAGTCGCAACAAGTTTAAGTAAAACAACTTAAATAAGTAAAATTTCAATTATTGATGTCAAATCAGAGTTACAATAGGTCTCAATACAAAATAAAATAACTTTCACTAAGTCCAAAATTTATAAAATGTTTCACCGACACACCGCCTTGAACATCCGTGCTTCGTTCCTTCCCGCCAGCTATATCAATTACCTGGGATACATGCTTAAAAAGGTTCAACAAAACGTTGAGTGAATCCATAGGAATTATATAAATATAAATTCCGAACACAAAGTATCTTTCTCAAAAATCTCAAACATAACGATGTGGATCAGACAAAGATTAAAAGGGGATTATTATTAAGCCTCGTGAATCGAAAGTTCCAAACAAAATGTTGGGTCTAAGTTACCCACAAGGAATGCACACCTACACCCTCTTTAGTGCAAATTATTTCTCTAAACAACGCATCCGTTGTGCCATCGACCCGACCACAGACGATAGCTAGTCGCCACGGAATTGGGGAGGCACCTCCAAATAGTACTATTCCATGAATAAGCGAATACAATTACCTGGTAATTAAACAATTCATGATTTCTGCGGGATTTTCATTAACAGTTAAGCTAATCATATATCAAGCTACAACATACATTTCGGGTCCCTTGGTTCCTGTTTTTAAAACAGCATTGTTATCCCCCCTCGCGGGTTTTAAAACCATTAAGGTATTAGAAAGGTAGGCTATAGAAACTCACCATGATCGAAGCACATGAGTCGACAGAATTAACTCAAGCGCGAACCTCCAAAAGCGCGATTACGACCTATGAATATATCGTTCGATACGTTATTGTAAAGTAAGCGATAATAATATACTACATATTATATACATTGCTATGAGGAGCTACTTGCTGTCTAGTCCCCATAATCCCCTACGTAAACCAGTTACAATCATTACTTTAACTTTAAAACTTAGTTTCTCAAAAACAATGTTAAGGTACAATAGACCTCGAGAGCTTAACTATTAGTTAAGTCCATTACAATATCCATACTGCGTAGTATTAAGTAAATACGATATACTTAAGACTTTTCTTCATGCTAATACTTAGTCATTTGTTATAAAGTTTACGATTGCGTTCAACACTTATGATGTTTAGCTCCTTTTTTAGACATACAAGTTTCGTACCGACTAACGGTTCTCAAAATTATTCATCAATATTGAAAGTTCAAGTTTACAATATTTTATCATTTAACTTACTCGTACTTCATGGTTTAATGTTGATTAAATACAAGTTTATACTTTCTATGTTACTAACCATGCAGTTAAGTACTTGAAATCCGATTTCATAAGTATAATAAATATGTGTGTGTATTGCGAAACTTAGCACGGTTTACTCGTTCTGACTCGACAAATTATGAAACTTATATGTCAAATGCGAAACATCTTTTTGAACAACTTTTCAGTTTCGATGAAAAGCCGAAACTGCTTGTAAAATGACCATTTTGCCCTTACATGGCTGCTGTTGACTTTTTGACTATTACTAAATTGACCAGTTTGACTTCTAGTTTTGACCCGCTATACTACAATTTCAAGTCTCGGACCTAAAAGAGATTTTAAGCGAAACGTCGATCCGAACAACTTTCGTGTTTCGCCGAAAGGCTGAAACAGACCCGAAGTTGCTCAAAACGACCCATTTCTATTCTGACCCGTTTGACTTATTTAGTCAAACCTGCTGAAAATATTCATATAGTTTTCTTAACTTCATCTGATCATATCTCCTTCGTTATTTTGAGTTAGAAGACGAGCGAATTACCGAAACGTTCGTAAAAACATGTATTTTCATATTGTCTAGTCAAAAATATAATTTCGCCGGGTTTCAGACCTCGAAATCCACCCCAAACTTTCTGGTCAAGGTTACACTTTTAATTTGACCTTAGAAAACCTTGTTTCAAGGTTTTTAATCATGTCCAACATACTTATAACAATACATAATCATCATATAAACTCTCAATTAGATCAAACATTACCCAAGCCTAATCATGCAAGATCCAATCACAAATAACATGCATGTAATCGGTTTTTATTCTAAATCGCAAAACAATCAAAGTAATAACACAATTACATACAATTGCCATGATCAAGGAAAAATAAGACAAAGATTTAGATGTGTATCCTTGTTCCCCTGTTGCCAAAATCAACTAGAAACCTTTGTTTCCCATGATAAACTAGACTCGTGAGAACCTGGTGCATGCAGTTTTACAAGATATAAGAAACCTTTAGAAATCATATCACCATTTATTGAGTGGCTATAAAAACAAGTATATCAAGTTTTTTCATGTAGAAGATATTTCGAACCCAAAAGAGAAGAAGGAAGGAAGAAAATTATCAAGCTTGATCCTTCTCTTGGCCTAGATTTCTTATTAATGGTTATGAGGGATTGTATTTCAAGAGCTAATTGGAAAAACTTCAAGTATATGTGTGTGTGTTTTTTGGCTCGGTCAAGAAGTGAAAGAGAAAGAAAGAAGCCAATTTCTCTTAAGTATTTCTCCTACACCAATGAAGAGTTTGGCATAGCTTGCAAGCAAGTAATATAATCATTGTGTATGGCATGGGGAATCAAAATATGTGAAGTGTGTTTATGGGCTATGTAGTCGACGGTTTAGAGAGCTAGGGGGGACAAGAGTTGAAAAATTTATTAGTCTAGGCTACTTGTAGTCTTTTTATCTAGATGTGTTGAAGAGCTAAGGTAATCATTAACCTTGGGACTTAACATATTTTGAGTATGGTGGTGCCCTAGCCGTCAATCAAGAAGCAAGGCAAGGAGAATGTGTGACAAAATTTAATTTACTTATTTTCCTTTGTTTACTTTTAATTCTAAGTTAAATCTTGACTTTTAGATAGAAGTAAACTTGTGCACTTAAAAATAAAACGCGAGTTTTGGCCAGGAGCATGGAACGAAATGGTCGGAGTCTCAAATTTTACGTTTACAAAGATAACATGACAAGAGTACATGTCGCAATTTACTACGCGTCGAAGCAATATTTAATGATCACGCGGTCAAACGTTGACTCGCGATACGTTTAAAAATAAATACATTTAAATTTTCGTTCACACTATTTTACAGAAATAATTAATTACGACAAATAAAATATTTAAATGTCGGTGTTTGTTTATAAAAACTCACGGAATAATTTTAATGACGTCGAATTTGCGGAACGTCAAACTAAAAATTATCAATTCTCGATTATCAAAATTTGTTGAAATAAATTACGAAAATATTTATTAGCGATGATTAAAATTTAAATATCGATGCTCGTTCACGGAATCTTATAAAATAATTATTACGATGTCGAATACGCGAACCGCCAGACACGTCGCAAAACTCCGGTTGTTCAAGGGTACACACAAGAAGAAGGGATTGACTATTATGAAGTCTTTGCCCCTGTTGCAAGAATTGAAGCAATTAGGCTATTTTTAGCTTATGTTTCATTTAAAGATTTTGTGGTGTATCAAATGGATGTAAAAAGTTCCTTTCTCTGTAGGAAGATTGAAGAAGAGTGGGGGGGGGGGGGGGGGGATGTTATGTAACCACTAGGATTTGAAGATCCAGCTTTCCTGATAAGTATACAAGGTGAAAAAAACCCCCGCACTGTATGGGACTACGTCAAGCATACTAAACATTGTATGACCTTACAACATATTGTTGGACAAGGTTTTCAAAGAAGGTAAACTTAACAAGACCTTATTCATCAAAAGGCACAAAGGTATATTTTGTTGTCCAATTCCTATTGGATGAATCAACTTTTGTTTAACAAAGAAAGAGTTCTGCTTTGCATGTGAGAAGTCGATGCAATGAGAAATTTCAGATGATTTTTTATAGAGAACTTACATTCTACGGGATTACAAGTGAAAGCAGAAGAAGGATGGATATATATTAGTCAAAATACAATATGTGTGAAATTTTAAAAGAAATTTAGTTTATACGAAGTCAAGATTGCAAGCACACCGATGGAAACTCAAAAGCCTCTACTCAAGGACGAAGATGGTGAAGAAGTGGATGTTCATATGTATAGGTCAATGATTGGTTCATTGATGTATCTTACATCTTTAAGACCTAACATCATGTTTGCAGTGTGTGCCTGTGCTAGATACCAAGTCAATCTAAAGGTTTCACATCTTCATGCTGTGAAAAAGAGATATATAGTATTTAAAAGGTCAAACAAAATTGGGCCTTTGGTATCCAAAAGATTCTCCTTTTGATTTGGTAGCATACACCGTTAGTGATTATGCTAGAGCAAGCTTGAATAGGAAGTCTACAACAGGAGGTTGTCAATTTATTGGATGTAGAATAATATCATGGCAGTGCAAAAAATAGACAGTGGTTGCAAATTCCATAACAGAAGCTGAGTATTGCAGCATCAAGTTGTTTAGACAATTAACTAGGATTCAGAATCAACTACTTAATTATGGGTACAATTTTATGCATATCAAGATCTTTATTGACAATAACAGTACTATTTGCATAATTAAAAATCTTGTTTTTTATTAAAAAAACAAAGCATATAGAGACCAGACATCATTTTATTAGAGATTGCAATGAAAAGAAATTGATTCAAATGGTCAAAATCCATACTAACAAGAATGTTGCAGATTTACTTACAAAAGCTTTTGATGTAAGTAGATTTCAATATTTGATTGTTTGTATTGGAATGATGAATCTTTAAAGTCTTTCTCTCTTATGTTTATGTAGAGTTATGTATGAATACAAATATATACAATTATTCATGTCATTAAAAGTTTCGCTAATTTAGTATAATTAGAACTGCTGGTTATACTTTAATAATGTTTAGTTACTACTGTTAGATTATACATAATATTGTTAGGTATAATTTAATACTTTTAAATTGATAAAATTGCTATGGCTTGAGTTTTTCTAGTTATTTTGGACTAACAATTTGCATGAAAAGCAAAGAAAAGTGTTAAATTGATGATGGAAAAGCTGTTTAGAATGTAATTGGAGTTAATGCTTGTGACTCAAAGTTAATGCTGCTAGGCATAACTTACTACTGTTGGTTCTAAGTTAACACTGCTAGGCATACACTTACTACTGCTGGGTTACTACTGTTGGGTGAAAGTTAATGCTGTTGAGGGTATTTTCCATAAATACTTCGATTAAGGGTTTCAATCAATCATTTAATCGATTTCAATCTTTCAAATACTCTCCAATTACAAACCCTAACTCAATTTTATCATCCATTATCAAAACCCAACACAAATGACGACCCTAAAGTTTGCGGATACTCATAACATGGTCGCATTTTTGTCTAAACCCGAAGAAAGTGAACAAATGACGACAATAAAGTTTGCAGATACTCATAATTTGGTCGCGTTTTTGTCTAAACCCACAGAATGTGAAGGGTTTGAACAAATTGTAGATTTTCTGAATGCATACCCTATAAGATATGTACTAACCGTTAATCCCACAATATATATTTCTTGTATCGAACAGTTCTGGTCTACTGTCAAGGCCAAAACTATCAATGGGGAAATACAATTGCATGCCCTCGTAGATGGAAAAAAGATAATCATCACTGAATCAACTGTTAGAAGAGATCTTCAAC
The DNA here is from genome assembly GCA_026074375.1 of Tanacetum coccineum. Lineage (NCBI taxonomy): Eukaryota > Viridiplantae > Streptophyta > Magnoliopsida > Asterales > Asteraceae > Tanacetum > Tanacetum coccineum. The sequence continues at coordinate 11,377 of BQNB010113549.1, forward strand.
TAGAAGATGCAGAAGGTGTTGATTGTCTACCAAATTCTACCATCTTTGAACAACTTACATTGATGGGGTATGAGAAAATTTCACAAAAGCTAACTTTCTATAAGCCATTATTTTCCTCACAATGGAAATTTTTTATTCATACTATTCTATAATGTCTAATTTCAAAGACTACTGCATGGAATGAGTTTAGTAGCACTATGGCATCTGCAATTATCTGTTTGGCTAAAAATCAGAAGTTTAACTTTTCAAAATACATTTTTAAAAGTATGATTAGAAACTTGGATAATGTGTTTGGGAAATTTTTGATGTATCTAAGGTTTGTACAAGTGTTTTTGAATCAACAACTTGATGGGCTGCCAACTCTTAAGAGAATTTATAATGCATCCTCTCACACAAAGAAGATTTTTAGAAATATGAGAAAGGTAGACAAAGGTTTTTCTGGTAGAGTAACACCTTTATTTCCAACAATGATGGTACAAAACCAATCAGAATTGGGTGAAGGTTCAGCAAATCCAACTGATCCCCATCACACACCCACTATTACTCAATCATCTACTCAACCTTAAAAGACACAAAAATCTAGGAAGCCTAAAAGAAAGGACACCCAGGTACCTCAGCCTAGTGATCCTAGTGAAAATGTTGCAGATGAGGCTGTCCATAAGGAGTTGGGTGACAGTTTGGCGAGGGCTGCCACTACTGCTTCTAGCTTAGAAGCAAAGCAGTACAGTGGTAACATAACTAAGACCCGATCCAAGGCAACACCTAATGAATCTAGTTCCCTATGAACTACTTCAGGTGGTGGTCCCAGGTGCCAAGAAACCATGGGGGATACAATTACTCAAACTAGGTTTGAGAATGTATCTATACATTCCAATGATTCACTACTCGCAAGAGGTAACACACTTTAAAGTGATGAGGGGTAGACTTAAACTTAATGAATTGATGGAACTATGTGCCAATTTACAAACCAAAGTTCTTGATTTGGAGAAGATAAAGACCACTCAACAGAATGAGATTGCTAGTTTGAAAAGGAGGGTCAAGAAGCTTGAAAAGAAAAGTAGGTCAAGAACTCATAAGCTGAAGAGATTATACAAAGTTGGTTTGACAGTTAGGGTAGAATCCTCTGGAGATGAAGAAGATTTGGGTAAGGATGCATCCAAACAGGGGAGGAGGATTAATGCTATTGATGCAGATGAAGACATTACCCTGGTTAATGTTCAAGATGATGCTGATAATGAGATGTTTGATGTGAATGCTTTACATGGTGAAGAGGTGTTTGTTACAGGGCAAAATGAAAATGTTGTTGAAGAAGTAGTTGATGTTGTTCAAGTTAGTACTACTGCAACAATTGTTACAATAACTACTTAAGAAATTACTTTGGCTCAAGCACTTGAAGCATTAAAAACTTCAAAACTCAAGGTGAAAGGGATTGTTTTTCAAGAGACATCTACAACAACAACATTAACAATAATTTATGCACAATAATCACAGGACAAGGGTAAAGGAATAATGATAGAAGAACATGTGAAGCCTATGAAGAAGAAAGTTTAAATCAGGCTTGATGAAGAAGTTGCTTTGAAGTTACAAGCTGAATTTGATGAAGAAGAAAGACTTGCAAGAGAGAAAGCTGGAAAAGAAAAAGAAGCCAATATTGCTTTGATTGAATAATGGGATGATATTCAAGCAAAGATTGATGCTGATTATCAATTGGCTAAAAAATTGCAAGCACAAGAACAAAAAGAGTTGTCTATTGAAGAGAAGGATACATTATTTCAACAACTCTTAGAGAATAGAAGGAAGCATTTTGCAGCTAAAAGAGTAGAAGAGAAAAGAAAAAAACCACCAACAAAAGCTCAACAGAAAAAGATAATGTGTACTTACCTAAAGAACATGGAAGGATACAAGCTTAATGATTTGAAGTTGAAACATTTTGATTCTATCCAAGAAATGTTTGACAGAGCTTTCCAAGGGTAAATACATTTGAAGACTTTAGAACAGAGCTGGTGGAAGGAAACGAAAAGAGAGCAGGAGAAGAGCTGATGCAAGAGAATGCAAAGAAGCAAAAGGTGGAAGATGACAAAGAAACA
>BQNB010113550.1:2520-21917 GCA_026074375.1 Tanacetum coccineum
CTAGAGTAGGAGAAACCGGTCTTTCAACATGTGGAGGTTCCAAGTATTCATTGAACATTGGTTGGAATAGGATCTCCATCTCTTTATTCGTTAGGGGTACATAAGGTGTTGCAGGGACCGGATTGGGTACGAGCCCTAAACTTATCTGTCCAGGCGTCAGAAATGTAAGAGCGAGTCCTATATTGAGTTGAACAGGATCCATCGGCTTAGACAACTCATCGAATTGAACGTGAATAGTTTCCATGATTTGTCGGGTCCTTTTATTGTAGATTCTATAACCCTTCCTGCTTGGTGCATAACCAACAAAAATTCTAATATCAGTTGTTGGTTGTAATTTTCCAAGATCCTCGCTATCATTTGTAGGGTAACAAAGAGCACCAAAGACTCAAAAAAAGGTAAGATCAGGCTTCTTATCATGCACAAACTCATATGGGGTTTTGTTATGATGGGTGTGAATAAGGGATCGGTTTTAGGTGTAACAAGCAATAGCAACAGCTTTAGCCCATAGAAACATCAGGGCCTTGGAAAATATTAGAATTGTCCTAGCATCCTTGACAAGAGTACAGTTCTGTCTTTCGACAATGTCGTTCTACTGTGGATTCCTCAGAACTATTTTTTGGTGAAAAATGCCTACGCTTTCATAGTATGCAATCAATTATTTGTTGACAAATTCGGTGCCATTATCAGTACGGATGTATCTAACAGTTTTGTTGAGACCAACTTGTATTTGCTTCAGAAATTTGATGACGAACTCTGAGGTTTCATTACGGACAAAAAACGTAGGAATGAAAAAGATAGACGAAAGAGACGGAGTTCGTTTGACCCAAAAACGTGTCAAAACAAAATCCCGCACCCGGACCGTTTTAAAAAGAAAAGTTGTAAAAATGACCCTACAAAAAGTTTTGTATTTTTCCTACAAACTATATGATAAAAGAAAATTTTCTAAAAAAAGCAAAATATTTTTTTGATAATTTTTGTAGGTTTTATGAATTATTTAAACTTTTAACGAATTTAAATCATAAAAAATATCAAATGAGCTTCGAAAAATTCTAAAAAATTACAAAAAGAATACTAGACACTATGGATACTCTACAAAAAATATGACAACTCGAAATGGCTGAAGAGAATAAGGGGGGGGGGGTCCCGAATAAGCTGTTTACAGCTTATAAGCCTAAAAGGGAAAAATGACTATAAGTTTCAAAGCCCTTGAGTCTTTAACGAAAAGAGATACTCAAAGGCGCGGTTGTAAGGCGTGTGTAAGTAGGGGGGATCGTATCGATTGGAGTATGGGGTTCAAGTCTGATCACCCGGGCCAATTGTTCTTTTACCCCTTTTTTTCGAAAAACTCAAAGAAGCAAAGTTGGTAAGCTCGTGAGGGTTAACAACGTTTGTCTTCTTCAACTTATATACTAGAAAAAGCGCCTGAATAAGCTCTTAAAGATAAAGTTGATGTGACAGAATGGCTTAAATGAGGTTAAGAGCATAAAAAATGATAAGTCTTTTTGACTTGAGGTCGTTTAAGCTAAGTCAAAAGACTAAATTAAGCTAAGAGGTCTAAACTAACCTAGGTAAGCTGAAAGACAGAGAAAAGCTAAACTAAATAAAGCTGTAGGTGAACAGCTTGTATAGATAAATCAGCAACTAGAATAAAGATTAATGAACTAAAATTAAAACTAAGTAATTGGATAAATAAGCTAAAGTTAAAGCAAATAAGCTTAACAAATTACCAAGGCCTTAAACTAAAAAAGCTATGTGAGAAACAAAGAGCTTTGAGAAAAGTCAATAATGGGCCTAAAATGAAATAGCAAGCCTATACTTAATAATGTAATAAACCAGTCAAAGCCAGTTTGCTCTAAAAATAAGCTAATAAAAAGCTGTACTTTTCAAAAGCTGAGAAGTTACAAGCTTATACAAGAGCTGCTAAGCTCTTTGAATAAGAACTAAGAATTTGGACTTTAGAAACAAAAGTCAGAAGGAAAAATGGGCTTAATATCTACCCTTTGCACCTGGGGAGTTTTAAGCTTAACTTGAGTAGTATTTGATAGCTTATTAAAAGCTGTCCAATAAGCTCATAATTGAAGAAGAAGATGAAAACGCTTAGTACCCTGCTTATAGATTGTGCACAATTTTGACTTTAAAAAACATTTTAAATTGCTGATTTTGATGGTGAAAAAGGCTTTTGTCTTTTTTAAAACTGTTACAAAAAGAGACTTGGGTGTTTTTGACTTACCAAGTCAAATGACCCCAACGTGTGTTAACACCCTGTGTTACACACAAAATAACTCACCTTTTTGACACTTAAACTCAAACCACAAGTGCTTAACTAAATAAGCACTTGTGGTGTCTCTTAAAAGTCACAGTTTCAAAATTGGTTTTAGAAAACCTTGGAAAAACATTTTTAGTCTTGGAAAGTCTAAAAAACAGCTTAATACAAGATTAAAACTTAAGCTTAATCAAGCCAAGTTACCTCAACCCATGCCAAGACTTGTTTTGACCCATTTTAGATTCATGCCAAACAATACTTTTATAGTGAGACTGTCAAAAAACTAAAGTAAACTGAAACAGGTTTTTAAAAATCTGTATAATAGCTAATTCTCTTTTATCTACTTTCACTATGATTACCTACTATAAAGGTTAAGTGAGCTCTAAAAATCCTAGCTTATTAATAGGAAATAAGCACTTTCTCTACTAGCTTATTCTACTTACTTTGACAGAATTTTAAAAATGAAACCTAACTTGATTTCAAACATAAAACAGAATAAAACTAATACATCTATAAATAATTGTAAGAAAATTGAGAACAGGATTAAACATGGGATTTCAAAAGAATTAAGCAATTTTAATTTTAGCTAGAATAAAAAAAATGGACTTTGAACCTGTGGAAGTAGAATTGAAACCTAGCCACTCTATCTGAGGTGAGTGGCTTACGCAAATGTAATTCTAATGGCTTCTAGCCTCTAAACCAATGAGCCATACGCTCATTAAGCTGTTCTTAGGGCTTATTTATTTCTTGAACTCAAGTGAATAATAGGGAACTTCCCAAAATAGGTCATCATACTTGATATAAGTTGTAGGAATTGGTACTGAATCATTTAAAACAGAATTTGAACTAATATTTGAGCTTTATGAACAAGATAAGCTCAAAGCGCTTATGAGAGCTATATTAGGTAAAAAAGAGCTTGAATTTAGCAATAAAAACTTTGTGAAAATTACAAGTACATGTGTGAGAAAAGAAATTAGCTAAAAAAAAGACTTCAAGAGTCTATTGTATAAACTACATTAAGAAAATACTACTTGCCTACAAATGGCTGTTACAATGAGCTCTTGTAGTGGGAAGCGCATAATATCGACTATGTTTGTTCATTCTCTTTCTTGTCTTAGTGTCTTTCTTGTAGACACACAAACACAGGTGTGTGTTTGTTGTGAAGAGTGTTCACAGCCTACTATATCTTGCCCTTCCAATCCTTCAAAAATCGCAATCTTGGCCGTTGGCCTCTGGATGATCCTTGAAGAGTTTGGGCTTGCCACATTGGCAATGTCTTAAGCTGGAAACTTGATTGGAGGAGGGGAGATGATTAACCAGGGGAAGTTTGTTTACAGGGTAAATAGGGTGATGAGTATGACTCGTAATTTTGAGCCTGGTTTTTGTGTTTTAAAAATGGCGGAAAAAGGGTTGTTATAAAAGGTAAGTGACAGGGATGAGTTTGGGGATTTAGCACAAATGGTCCTTGAGGGATATAGGTAACATTGCACCCATGGTCCTTGTGGTTAAATAACTTTGGGGACTTGGCAAATCAAGTCCCCAAGAGTTATATGTTTCTTTGCATGAACTGTCACACTTGGGTGTACAAGAGTCTTTGGGACCATGGCAGATTGGCCTAAGAGTAAAAACTTTGCTCAAAATGGCACGTTAGTCCATCATCTTCTTTTTTCTTGGTTCTTCTTAGTAAATTCAAGTCAGTTAGGTTTGGGCCAATTTAACCCTCACAGCTTATATTGCTAGAACATGTTGACTTTTGGATTTGTCGCGGGGTTGACTTGACTTTGGCCAGTTGACTTTTCTGTTGACTTTTGACTTGATTCGAATTTTCGAGCTTTGATTTGAGGCTTTGTCTTTCCACAGTCTTTTCTATTCCGAGTCGGATTTTGGTCGTTTTGGCTTTGGTTTTTTCGTACTTTTTCCTTAGATATCCGTTCTGAGCACAATACAATTAGCAAAACAAGCATTTATGTTTGCGTTTTAAGTCGTTTTTGGGTTATTTTTACGCTCGTTTTTATAGGTAAAAGGTATGTGTAATTAAGCACATACCTAAATTCCGATACTAAGTATTCGACAGTGTCCTCACGCAATGTTATAAAGTAAACATTTACTGAGAGAAACTAGAATTTCAATCCCCCGTGTCGACTAAACTTTGAAAAGTAGCTAGTGTTCGTTCAAAGGAAACTGGAGAATCAAAAGCTTCGACAAAGTCCGTTTTCACCACTTTTTATTTATACATAACTATCCCTAGATATATTTTTGGTTTTCCTTTTCTATTGTTTTCTTTTCTCGACTTCTGTTTTGAACTTTCCTGTTATTATATCAACATTGGATTCATAGAATGAGAAAACGCCCTAGAATAATCTACGGATGTCCTCGACGGAAAAATTCATCGTTGCCCCGTTTTTTCAATCTTGTTCCTATACCAGCAATTAAACATGTCATTTGTCAATATAGTCTAAATGCTAAGCACTCATACTCTATGATTGTGAACTTTTAACTCCCAACAATAAATGATGATTTGAATGTGTGTAGCTTTCAACTAAAACCCATAATCAACTTATTTTCATAGTCGTGTGATTCAAGAATGCTGGTCATCTGGTCTCAATGACTACAACTTATTAGGAACCTTGTAACTTGTTTTAAGAAGAAACGTGATTTTAAACTGTAGGAATTTTTGCAAACATCCTTATCATTATGTAAACAAGTGTTATTATAGCTAGGAATGCGACTGATTGTAGTTTGAAAACACCTACTAGGCCTCGCTCCCTAGAGTAGGATAATCATAACCACACGACCGATTTCTTTGTTGAAAAACCCACCACGGGCTAGTAGCGTAGTGGAATTAAACAACACCTTCTTCACTATTATGGCTAAGGATTAAGAGTGCTTGTTGTGACACCCTACCTAGACTCGGCTTTCCTGAGTGATATATCAAAACACACTAAATCCTTAGAGTAAAAAGATGTCTTAGTTGAACCCCTCACCTCGTGTTAGAGGAGTGAGGATATCCGACACATTTTTTACTTGCTCCATATAATCAAATGTATGCTTCATTGGCAAAATTTCAATATTCATGCATTTTTGCATTCATACTTCATTCATGCTTCTTTGGCATTTTAACTTTCGAATTATTAAAAACAGAAAAATCTCGTTTTAAAGAATCAAGTTACAAATTTGAAGCTTTTTAAAAACGAGAATATGACTTAGTTGAATTGATTGAGCACGTAATGATTAGGTGATGAGAGCTAATGAGAAAAAGCCACAAGTTATTCATATAAGTTTTTGTTCAGCACATAAACTTATATTTAACTCTATCACTTCTTGTTCTTCACCTTATTAAAATTCGAAACAATCGAATTCGTGAAAGCTTAGCCTACAAGCGATAAGTTGAGGAACTCAACTGAGGGCTCTACACGCCCGATGAGTCAAAATTTATTTCATTCTACCCTCAGGAAGTCAAAACTGTGGACAAAACGCCTTAATGTATTTTGCAAATTTTAAATTTCTTTCATTTTGTTTTTTTTTTTTTGGTATTTTTGCAAAATTTGGTGGTAAAACAGGATTTCGTGTGATATACAACGACTGCAGGCCAAAAAGATCAATCGAAGATCCCACCCCGATTACTAGAACTAACATCGTCCTACGATGTTTCAAAGGAGTTCCTAGTAATTCTATAGGCCGTTTATGAAGTGTGCCAAACAGATAAAAACGTTAGTCTGATTAGATGTTTGGGATAATGGATCCAACTGAGAGTGAGGATGTGAAAATCATGTGGAATTCTGCAAGCAAGAGATTCTTCCAATCCGGGAAATATCCTGGACATTACAATACAAAGTCACACAAAACATGGACAAAACACGGGTGATGGAAAGTGAAAGCATTCTCCGCAAAAAAAACAATTTTTATTAATATACTGATAGCATGGGGTGCCTCTCACGAAGCGCTTATTTAGGGTCCCGACGCTTGACCCGTCCCCGAATTTATTGGGTCCATGGGGAAGTTTGGAGATCCCGGGACAACCTCGGTTGGTTATGTCCCCTCCAAGTAGTGTTATTGTATACGATCGACCATCACTTTAAAAGTTGGGGCCCGGATTTTGAGATGACTAGACAGTGTACCATACTTGGAAAAGACTTGGTTGAACAGGTGGAATGGTCCACTCCAACGGATTTCAATTTGTCCGAGAAATCTCAGTCTAGAGTGTGAAAAATGGAGAACACGGATCACCAACGTTGAAAACGGTTTTTGATCTTAGCATCGGTGTTCCTCTTGGTTTTCTCTTTATAGATCAAACGGGTTTTCGTAGGCTTGATCACGAAGTTCATTTAGTTCATTTAGTTGAACTTTCCTGTGATCACCCGCAGTTTGAACATCAAAATTTGTATGCTTGAGGGCCCAGTATGCTTTGTGCTCTAGCTCGATCGGTAGATGACATGCTTTCCCGTACACTAACTTAGGGAGTTCACCGATGGGTGTTTGTGTAAGCTGTGTGCGGAAGGCCCATAAAGCATCATCTAGTTTGTCTGACCAGGAGGCACGATTTTCTCCCACGGTTCTCTCAAGAATACGCTTTAAACCACGATTTGACACCTCGACTTGCCCACTTGTTTGTGGGTGATATGCGGTGGAGAGACGATGAGTAACTCCGTACTTAAGCATGACCTTTGTAAATTGGTCATTGCAAAAGTGTGTTCCGCGATCACTTATGATAGCTCGGGGGGCACCAAATCTGGAGAATAGAGTTTTCAAAAATTTGCAAACAACTCGGGCATCATTGGTGGGGAGCGCTTTTGCTTCAACCCATTTTGACAAGTAGTCAACAGCCACGAGTATGTACTTGTTCCCTCTTGAAGACGGGAACGGCCCCATAAAATCAATGCCCCAGATGTCAAAGATTTCGCAAACTTGGATGGAGTTTTGTGGCATCTCATCACGTTGCGTAATTTTTCCTTGACGTTGACAAATGTCACAACGGGTGACAAAGTCATGGGCATCCTTGTAGATGGTGGGCCAATAGAATCCTGAATCAAAGATCTTTCTTGGTTGTGTAATTGGCACCATAGTGTCCCCCAGTAGGTCCACGGTGGCAAGCTTTGAGAATGTCTATAAGCTTCTTGCTCCAGAAATACATCGTCTTGTCACTGTTTCAGCAAGATCTTATACATGAAAGGATCATCCTCAGAATAATGCTTGACATCCTTGAAGAGATTTATTTTTTTGTTGGGATGTCATTCCCTTGATAACAAATTTCCCCGCATGGTAGTTTGCAAAATCGGCAAACCATGGGGTACTATCATCTTTAAGAGCAATAGATCCAAGGGTTTCGAGAGGAAATGTACTTTCATTTATTTCTTGTTATCGAAACTTTCTTTGGTGAGGATTTTCCAGTCTTGAAAGATGATCTGCAGCAAGATTTTCAGCTCCTTTTTTGTCTCGAACATCAATGTCAAATTCTTGGAGCAATAAGATCCACCGCATGAGTCTTGCCTTAGCATCCTTCTTGGCAAAGAGATACTTGATGGCAGATATTGTCAGTATACACTATGAGCTTTTGGGACATGGACAAGATATGAACGGAATTTCTCAAGGATACACCCGGCAAGTAATTCTTTTTCGGTCGTAGTGTTTGAGTTTGGTCCTCGTTCATAGTCTTGTTGCATAGTGTATAGGTTGAAAATTGCTTGTTTTTTCTTTGCCGGGTGGACTGCCCCCAATTGCCGAAGTCGCTAAGATCGCACATCGTTCAAAGGGCAAGTCCAGTCGGGAGCAATTATGATCGGTGCCTCAGTCAATTTTCCTTTTGAGTGTAATTAAAGGATTCGATAACTCTTCAGAGAAGAGAAATGGAGTCTCTTTTCAAGCAAATCGAGTCTAGGCGGGCAATTTTTGAGAAGTCCTGAATGAATCGTCGGTAAAAAACCGGCGTGCCCAGGAAGAATACGGACACCTTTGACAGAAGTTCGATGAGGGAAGTTTAGCTATTACTTCGACTTAGCTCTATCAACTCAATTCCTGACTTAGAAATTTTGTGTCGAGAAACAATCGCCTTCCTTTACCATAAAATGCCTCTCTCCCTACGTTTTAAAGATACAGTGGTGTCTTACACTACCTCTTGACATCCTTTTCCAAATGTGGGTAGGCACGTACGCTCGCTCTCTCGTGTCCCCAAAGACCGAAAAGTCATACATAAAAATACTCCATCATTTTTTAAATTCATGTCGTGGAAGGATTGCCATCATACATCTTTGGAACTGCCAGGAGCATTGCATAGCCAAAAGGCATGCGACGATAGCGAAAGTTCCGTTATGGCTGTGAATGTTGTCTTTTCTTGATCTTTTGGGTCATTGGGATCTGAAAAGTAAGCCGAGAAGCCATCGAGGGAACAGTAGTATTCGTTTTCCTGCTATCTTTCAAGCATTTGGTCCGTTAAAGGCAAGGGAAGTGGTCTTTTCGGGTGGCTTCATTAAGTTTTCTGTAATCCAATAAATTCTCACCATCCCGTGACAATCGAGTAGGATCAGTTCATTCTCATCATTTGTGATGACGGTCATACCTCCTTTCTTAGGTACACAGTGTACCGGGCTCACCCAAGGGCTGTCAGAGATGGGGTAAATCAATCCAGCGTCAAGGAGTTTTTCAACCTCCTTCTTGATAACGTCGTGGATTTTTGGGTTTACCCTTCTCTGACTTTGCACAGATGGTTCGTAGTCCTCTTCCATTAGAATTTTGTGAGTACAAAATTCTGGGCTAACACCCTTTATATCGGAGAGTTTCCAAGCGATGGCTCGCTTGTGGGACTTGAGAACCTTGAGAAGAGCTGCCTTTTCCTCATCTTTTAAATCTTTAGCAATTATGACAGGCAACTTGTCGTTTACCTTTAAAAATGCGTATTAAGATGGGGTGGCAGTTCCTTGAGTCAACCTCGGGAGGTTCATTACGGAAGATTCAACGGTTTTAGCTTCACAGAGTTTGAGTTCTTATCCTAACTTCAGAGCAGATTATTGTTCTGATGGGGAGGGGGGGTGCGGAGGTTACTGTTCAAAAATTGATTTCAGAGCAGGATGTCCCCTCAGGATCTGATAGTTGGATCAACTTCAGATGAAGTTGGAATCATCTTCTAGAGCAAGAACAACGAATTGCTTCTTCAAATAAAAAGAAAGAGAATCTCTGTGTCCCGAAAGGAGTGAGGTTGGAGAAGCAGTAGAGAACAATAGGTCAAAATACGAGGAGTGGGATTGCCACTCGCGATCACGTTGATAATTCGTCCAGATGGACTCTAGAGTGAACTACTCATCCCAACGCCATATCAATGACGTCGATTTTGTTTACCGTCATATGGTTGTAATCAGCTGTGTATTTTGAAGTTTGGTCCAGATTGAATGTGATGGCTTCCTTGCCAACACGAAGGGTAATCTCGCCTTCATAAACATCTATCAAAGCATGACTGGTTTTTAAGAAACATCGCCCGAGAATTAAAGGTACTCGGGGGTCTGGTTCAAAATCAACAACTACGAAGTCAGCTGGAAATTGGAATTTTCCCACATTTACAAAGACATCTTCAGCAATACCGATCGGTTTAGTGATCGAACGGTTAGCTAGTTCTAGTGTCATGCAAGTTGGGGTTAATTCAGGAGAGATAGATTGTTCCATACCAGAGTAAGGCATGAGATTGATGCTCGCACCAAGATCGGCAATGCGTTGCATGTTAAGTAAGCCCCGGGTAATTCACATGGATCAGAAATCGGCCAGTCTCAAGTTTCCTTTGGTTACTTGTGTGATGACCGCTGAACAGTTTCATTCAAAGGGAGTGCTTGCCAATTCGCTCATTGTTCTTCTTTGTTTCCAATTAAGGTTTTCAAGGTCGAAAGCAAATTTAGGCATGAGCATCAAGGCATCGGTAAAGTATCTCGAAGTACTTAAATCTCTAAACGATTTCATAGAATTTCTCGATTTGCGAACGTTAGCTTTTTACTTGCGCCTTTCATCATTTCTTTTGATGGAATTGGAATTGATGCTTTAGGAATCTGGAGCAACAACAGGAGCAACGTTGGCGCTCAGGATTTGGATTACGATGACTGATTTGAAAACAGGAGTTGGACGTCCTCGGTGTCTTCTGTTATTAGCGGAGGACATAGTGTCCTTTGTCAAATCGGTAATCATGATTACTGCTTTCGGTCCTTAGATGTAACACCACTACCGGGTAGTGATACCTTTTAAATCTTCTTTTGGGTTAGGTAACAGTGTTACCAGGAAAGAGTTCCAGAACCGGAAGTAGATGCTGTATTAGCAGTACAAATTTTGAAGCATGTCAGTCAAATTTGCCATTTGGGTTTGCAGGTTTTTGACCTTGGGTTTTTGGCATGTTTTCAAAACTGCATCATTGGCTGTGACTATTTCTTTCAAAATCTATTTTTGACACACCGTGTGTCTGAGGAGCAGGTCCTTGATGGGCTTACTGGTGAAGAAGTTACTGGGTGATTGACTCGGAGGTGCGATAATCTGACCGGGTTGAAATTGTTTCCTCTGTTTGATTGTGAAGATATTTCTACTCGATTGAATTGTTTTGACTATTTAGCATGAGGATTTGATATGGGTGAAAACCAGGAGGTCAAATTTGGTTTGAGACAATCGAAGGTCAATAACCAGAATTAGCTTGGTTGAAATTGGCCGCAGCGGCCTGGGACACATACTCTTGGATATTGTCATGGTACATGTTGCTGTTAGTGGACTGGACAGGTTTGATAAGATGACCTCCCCACAAGTTACAAACTTTGTTCTACGCTTTTACCGGGGGCGGAGCTGGGGTTTGGTTCTTTCTATCGAGATTAATGCCCGAACATGTCTTTGAGTTCAGCAACATCAGATGAGACTGCTGGGGTGGAAGAGCTTGTACTCATTTTAGCTACAACAGCTTTGTTTCCATTTTTAAACATTCTCGAGGCATTTTGTCTAAGAAGTTACCACCGGCAGCAGAGTTCAATGAATCTTGATCAATTGAGTTTAGGGCATTATAGAATGTATCGAGTTGATGCAATTCTGAAAACCCATGATGAGGGCATCCCCTTAAAAGATCATTGGAGAACGACACCAAGCCTCTGTAAAACGTCTCATCAATCGAGCTTTATGAAATTCTTGTGATTTCAATTTCTGAGATTTTGACGTTTTAGAGGGAGGAAGAATTTGTAATAAATTTCGAGAACCAAGATCATCCCATGTTTCAATCGATCGAGGGCGGTTCTTTTTCTAGCCATATCGGGTGGCCCCTTTGAGAGAATGGGAAAAGCATAGTTTAACCGACGTATTGGTACGTTCGGAATCTTCAGTCGTAGAAAGTGTTCTTGTGAAATAACGGATGTGGAGATGTGGGTCTTCTTTATCATTTCCAAAAAATTGCTTGTTTTGGACAAGATTCAGAAGACCATGCTTGATCTCAAAGTTATTCGCGGTGATTTCCGGAATAACTATCGCATCCTCGTACCCCTCGGTGGGTGCTTCGAGCAATTGCGCCATAGTACGATTATCAGCCATCGTAACTATGGGAGGATTATCAGGTTTCTCAAGATTAGATGATTCAACAGAAGTTTGTCGAACTTGTGGTTGTCGACGTCTACGGGCTTGAGAACGAGTGCGCATGCACAAAATAGAAATATAAAAAGAAAATTTACTCTAATTTTTTTTTTTTTGGATTTTTCAATGATTTATTCACAATTGATTTTAACGGGACTCAATGAGATAAGGGACACTTAAACCAAATAATCTACTTACTTCACGGTAGCTCTCAAAAAGATAAACGCACAGGTGAGCGGAGGAGTAGGAATAGCGCGAAGCTTATTTCTCCTTTCGGGTCGTAGTTCCTAGGAACAACCCTCCTTATACCCACTTTATAGTTTGTTTAACTTTCCAGGATGAAGCCGTGCGACGTAAGGAGACACAAAAGGCATGTTTTTGATATCTGTTTGTATCGCGATTGGGAACCATCAAGTTCACCGGTGAGTTATTAGTGCTCTATACCTCAGTGAGAATATTATGTTTTGGTACTTTTAGGCAATTGTGAATTTTAATTTTCTTTTTTTTTTTCTTATGGTCATGTTTTATGGTTTTTGGTTTTTTCTTTGGTTTTTTCTGATAATTATACTAAAGAAATCGAAAATATTTTTGTCTTTTTTATATTTTTATATAAAGACAAAATATTCACCTATTCAACACAAAATGTCTACGTAAACGTAGACGGTTGTTTACACCGGCCTCCAGAGGCAACGGCGCCAAAATTGATTCGGTGGTTTTACACACTGTATATATATATATAGTAATAAAATATAAAATATATATAAGTCTAAAAACAACAATCAATAAAACCGAGAAGTCAGGTATAGAGTTTTCCCGGGTCGTTTATCCCCAACGAGCTGGACTGGAGAATCGATACAGTCGAAAGATTTGAGTTTGAATGAGAAAAATGAATTGGAAGTGTGGAAAAGTCAAATTAAACAATAACAAACTAAAACGTTTAAGAAAAACCTAGAAATTACGAAATTAAACTGAAAAACGGACGCACGAATCCCGAACAAAGGGGGAAAATTTAAATTCTTTAAAAATAACCCTACGGAGAATTTTTCACTTTAAAACTACTTACGGGAAGTATAACGAAGAATGAAAAAGACTAGACGGAAAACGGTGTTCGTTTGACCCAAAAATGAGTCAAAACATAAATCCGACACCCGGACCGTTTCTTTAGAAAAGAAAAGGAAAAGTTGTAAAATGACCCTACTGAAAAGTATTGTTCTTTTCTACAAACTAAATGTAAAGAAGAAAATTTTCTAAAAAAGCAAAATATTTTTTTGATAATTTTTGTATTTTTTATGAATTAAATAAACTTTTAACGAAATTAAATTATAAAAAATATCAAATGACTTCGAAAAATTCTGAAAAATTTACAAAAAATACTAGGACTCAAATTTGTACTACTCTACAATCTATATATAATAACAAGAAATTGGCTTATGAATAAGCCTCACGACAATAGCTTGTTTACAGCTTATAAGCCTAAGGGAGAGAAAATGAGCTTAGTTTCAAAGCCCTTGGTCTTTATACGGAAAAAAGACCACAAGGAGCAGTTGTTAGCGAGTGTGTAAAAGGGGGGATCGTATCGATTGGTCCCGGGTTCGAGTCTTGCTCACCCGGGCCAATTGTCTTTCCCCCTTTTTTTTCGAAAACTCAAAGAAGCAAAGTTGTTAAGCTCGTGGGGCTTAACAACTTTGTCTTCTACAACTTTTTACGAAAAGAACTGAATGAAGCTTAAAGATAAGCTTGAATGATGACAGATATGGATTAAGAGGCAAAAATTGATAAGGTCTTTTTGATCTTGAGGTCGTTTTTAAGCTAAGACAAAACTAAAATATGCTAGAGTCAGAAAAATAACCTAGGTAAGCTGAAAGTGAAAAGGAAAGCTAAAGAAGTAAGATGAGATTGGTAACAGCTTATGATACAGCAACTAAGAATAAGCTTAAACTAAATTCAACTAATAGGTCATTGGACAATAAGCTAAGTTAAAGGCAAATTAGCTTAACAATTACCAAGGCCTAACTAAAAGCTATTAAATTTTCAAGTCAATATAAATAGCTACCTCTGATTAAACCTTTTGGAATTGTTAATACACCTGTATTATAAGTGAGCAACAAAGAGCTTATGAGAAAAGAAGCTCAATAAGCCTAAAGAAATGAGCAATCCTTTATCTTAAATAATGTAAAAACAGTCAAAAGCATCGTTGGCCTCTAAAAATAAGCTAACAAAACAAACTTTTTCAAGCGTGATTTAACAGCTCGCATACAAGAGCTTATAAGCAGCTTAGGAATAAGCAAGAATTTGGTCTTTAGAACACAAAAAGTCAAAGAAAAGAAGGGGCTTAAAATCTCCCCTTTGAACGCCTGGGGAGATTTAAGCTTAACTTGGAGTAGGCTTATTTGACGCTTATTAAACAGCTGTCAAATAAGCTCAAATGGAAAAGAAAGATGAAATAACAGCTTAAGAGTACCTAGCTTATAGACTTGTGCACGAAATTTTGGGATCTTTTAAAAACCGATTTTAAATTGCTCGATTTTGAAGGTTGAAAAAGGGCTTTTGTCTTTTTTAAAAACTGTTACAAAAGAGACTTGGTTGTTTTTGATTGCCAAGTCAAATTACCCCAACGTGTGTTATACCCTGTGTTACCACAAATACTCAACCTTTTTGACACTTAACTCCACCCAAAGTGCGTAACTAAATAAAGCATTGTGGATTGTTCTCTTAAAGTCACAGTTTCTAAATTGGTTTTTAGAAAGAACCTTGGAAACAATTTTTTAAACCTTCATGGATGACTCTTATTATACAGCTTAATACAAGATTAAAACTTAAGCTTACTCTAAGCAAGTTACCTAAAAGACATGCCAATACTGTTTTGACCTATTTTCTCTCGGCTTATGCCAAACACTACTTTATAGTGACTGTCAAAACTAAAATAAACTTGAAAACTGATTTAACTATAAATTAGCTAATCTTTTAATTTTACTTTTCACTGTAAGATTAACCTAGTCGATTAAGCTAAGTGAGGCTCTAAAAATCCTTGCTTATTAATAGGAATACGCATTTCTCTACTAGCTTATTCTATTTGACAGAATTTTAAAAATGAAAACCTAACTTGTTTTCAAACATAAAACAGAATGAAAAGAAAATTAGACATCTATAAAATAATTAAGACAAATAGAAAGACAGGATTAACTGAGATTTAAAAAGAATTAAAGCAATGTTTACATTTAAGCTATGAATTAAAATAAAGGACTTTGAACCTGTGGAATGTAGACTCTGAACCTGAGACCACTTCTATCTGAGTGAGTGTACTTACAAATTAATCCTAATGGCTTCCTAGCCTCTAAACAAATGAGCCTAAGTCAATAAGCTGTTCTGAGTGTTATTTATTCTTGAACCTCCATGTGAGATAAAAAGGAACTCAAGTATCAGTAACTTTGATGTAGTTGTAGGAATGAGTAAATGAATCACTTAAACAGAATTTTATAACTAAATTTGCGCTTATGAACAAGAATAAGTCTCAAAAGAGTATGAGAGCTTATTAGGTTTAAAAGAGACTTGAATTAGCATTAAAAACTGGAATTACAGCTTCATAAAAGAAATTAGCTTAAAAATATAATTAAAGCGATTTTAAAAAAAAAACTACACTAAACCTTGCTTGAATAATGGCTGTTACAATGCTCTTAAATAGGAAGCAATATTCGACTATGATTTTTGTCTTCTCTGCTTTTTTCTTGTGCTTTCTTTGTGACTACGCACAAACTCTAGGTGGGTTTGTTTTGTGAGAGGTTCACAGCTCCAATCTTGGCGTTCAATCCTTCAAAAATCAATCTTGGCCGTTGGGATGATCCTTGAGAAGTGTGGGATTGCCACATTGGCAATCTTACAGCTGGGAACTTAGTGGAGGAGGGGGGAGATGATTAGTCTCACCATGGGGGAAATGTGGTTACCAGGGTAAATAGGGGTGAGGTTGACTCGTGATTTTGTCCTGGGTTTTTGTGTTTTAAAAATGGCGGGAAAAAGGGTTGTTATAAAAGGTAAGTGACAGGGATGAGTTTGGGGATTTAGCACAAATGGTCCTTGAGGGATATAGGTAACATTGCACCCATGGTCCTTGTGGTTAAATAACTTTGGGGACTTGGCAAATCAAGTCCCCAAGAGTTATATGTTTCTTTGCATGAACCGTCCTTGGGTGTACAAGTCTTTGGACATGGCAGGATTGGTCCTTAGAGTAAAACTTTGCCAAAATGGCAGTTTAGTCCTCCTCTTCTTTTTTCTTCTTTTCTTCTTATAAATACAAGTTTAGGGTTTGGCAATGTTAACCCAACTTTTGTTTTTAGATTGTTGACTTTTGGATGTGTCGGGGTTGACTTTGACTTTGACCAGTTGACTTTTCTGTTGACTTTTTGACTTGATTGACTTTTCGGCTTTGATTTGGCTTTGTCTTTCATAGTCTTTTCCATTCCGAGTCCAGTTTTGTCGTTTTGGCTTTCTTTTTCGTCTTTTTCTTAGATATCCGTTCCTGCACAATACAATTAGCAAAACAAGCATATATTTGGCATTTTAAGTCCGTTTTTGGTTATTTTAGCTCGTTTTTAAAGGTAAAAGGTATGTGTAATTAAGCACATACCATATGTTCTTATCATGCACCATCTCATATGAGGTTTTGTTATGATGAGTGTGAATGGGGGCTATGGTGTTTAGGCTGTAAACAAGCAATGGCAACACTCTGCCCTAGGAAACTATCAGGGCCTTAGAAAATATTAGCATTGTCCTAGCATCCTTGACAAGAGTACAGTTCTGTCTTTCGACAACGCCATTCTACTGTGGATTCCTCGGAACTATTTTTTGGTGAAAAATGCCTACGCTTTCATAGTATGTAATCAATTATTTGTTGACAAATTCTGTGCCATTATCGGTACGGATGTATCTAACAGTTTTGTTGAGACCAACTTGTATTTGCTTCACAAATTTGATGACGAACTCTGAGGTTTCATCTTTCGATCTTAAAAACTTAACCTAAGTAAACCTCGAATACTCATCTATGATGACTAAGATGTATTTATTCCCATTAATTGTTGCAGACTAGCTCATTGGTCCAAAAAATCATAATACTGAAGGGTATTAGGATATTCCAAGTTGGAGTTTTGCAATCGTTGGGTGTGTGGTATGCGTTTTCTTCTTCTTCCCTAGTTGCTGGGAGCAAAAGATGGATCTTTCTCAAACCTTTCAATATGAGGTAAACCTCTTACTAAATCCTTTTTTTGCAAGGTCATTGATGGTACCGAAGTTCAAGTGGTTTAAACGTCGATGCCATAACCATGATTTGTTCTTGGAGGCTTTGGACAACAAGCAGATTGGGGAGGACTTCATCATGTCTTCAACCGAGATAGTGTACAAATTAGAACCACGAGAACCTTTGATTAATTCAACACCATCAGTATCGCGAACATAACATGAGTGCTTCCTGAATGCAACTTCGAGATCAGAGTCACAAAATTGTCCGACAGAAAATAGATTATGTCCTAGTCCTTCCACATAGTATACCCTGGAGATCACACTGTCACCAATCACGTAATCTCCATAACCCATGATAGCACCAAAGTGGTCATTCCCGAATCTAACTGTCCCGATGAACTTTTTTACGAAATTCCTGAGCCGTGAGCGATCCCCCGTCATATGTTTTGAGCAGCCTGAGTCCAAATACCAAAGGACGATCTGTACGACCTGCATTTGAAAACAGACGAAGATGGAGAGTTTGGAAAGTTGGATCCCCAATTTTGGTTGGGTTCCTGTTGGTTAGCATGAGCAATGGCCTGATTCTCAGGTGAAGTGGGAAGGCGAACGAGAACTGCCTGGTACTGTTGGTTTCTACGTTGGTATCTAGTTAGTGGTTTCTGAGCTGTGTGACTTAGTTTCTTAGTTATCACAGATTTACTAGTACTAACATTTTCAGTTTGCGTAGCAGGCACGACTTTGGGTTTAGTGAGCCTAGTTAAAGGGCACTGTTCTCCTAAAGTGAATATTCTTCCCGTGGGCCTCCATTGATAACCAACACTGGTAAGCACTTTTCCTGTTGCTTTCCACACTTGCTTAACTTGCTTAGGTATCCAAACTTGCTTAACTTTGCGCACAACATTTTTAACAGAGGGGGATGCATTCACAGAGTGCAAATAATTAACCACACACACATCATGATTTGCGGAATTATGCATTTGTTACATGTTTGGCAAACAAAATTCGAATTTGAATTAATCACATTACGCTTAGAGCTAAAACTAGAATCAACATGATTCATGGTTTTCAAACTAGACTTATTGGTCCTGGGGTGTTCTTCTACTTGCTTCTTGTTGACATTCTTAGCCGGCAAGATCTTATTTTTCTTGGTATTGCTCTTAGGTTGTAGTCCGCTAGCATCAGTGCAACTGTTTACTCCTGTAGAAGGAGTGTTAGATATTAGAAAAAGACTCGGTCACCCCGTGTATTTTACTGTTTATTATAGCTCGTAGTTTAATAGTTAATAGTACGTTTTTCGGTTTTAAGTCGGGTACGAATACCCGGTATATTGTAAGTACTATATATAGCCTCTTCCAACTTTGGAAGAGGTAAGCTAGTCATAATTTCATTTACAAAGAAAACACTTTCTCTCTCTAGATATTCTCTCTTAAGTGTTTCTCTCTCTAGAAACTAGCCCGATCCAAGAATCGACCCCGTGTTATGATATAGGATATACCACAATTGGTATCAGAGCTAATGGGATGATTAGATCGTGTGTATGTGCGATTTCTTGCTTGATTTAGATCGAAAAGTGTACCTTTGAAGGCACTAGCTCGTTTTTTGAAGATCTCCGAATTTTGTTGTTTGTATTGATAAAGTTTGGGTGTTTCTAGTAGCTATTACCTTATGGTATTGTGTTGTGCAAAAGAAATCAAGCAAAATCGTTCAAAAGGGTGATTTATAGGTGATTTTGTGTGAAAAACGTCGTTGTTCTTCGTGGAGAGTTGCCAGAATTTCTTCACGGCGGTTTGCTGAAAAATATTATTTTATTAAGTAGGTTACCAACCCTCTGACACACGGCGGGTTGCTTAGGTGGCGAGTTGCTCAAAGAGGCGAGTTGTTACTACGCAGCGAGTTGGTTACCAGCGGTTTGAACAGGCGGCGAGTTGCTCAAAGAGGCGAGTTGTTACTACGCAGCAGTTTACTTATCAGCGGTTTGAACAGGTTATCAGCGGGTTGAATATTTTAAATAGCAAATTTCAAAAGGAAACTCTGGCGGTTTGAAAACTCTACGACGGTTTGATTAAAATATTCTTCACGGCGGGTTGCTTAACTCTTCGCGGCGGGTTACTTGGCAGCGAGTTGACTTTGGCGAGTTACCTTAAAATTACACCGGTGAGTTGTCTTTTATCTTCGCGGCGGGTTGCTTGGCAGCGAGTTGTGTTCGGCGAGTTGCCTTAAACTTCCACCGGCGAGTTGCCTTATTTCTTTGCAGCTTTTTGGTAGCCTTTGGCGGCGGGTTGAGCTTCTGTCTTCGAAATTTGAAATATTTCAAACTCGGGATTTAATATCACTAAAA
>BQNB010113551.1:0-21917 GCA_026074375.1 Tanacetum coccineum
AAGATCGTTATGACCTCTTAGATCGTTTAAGCTCAGTTTGTTTAGAACTTTAATCTAGGATTACAAACATCAAAGATTAACAATATGCAGCGGAATAATAACAATAAGAACAATGATGTTTTCAAGGTTTTCTTTATTCCATATTATTCTACCTTGCCCCAAATCTATACCTTGGGACTACTAACTAACTATTAACTATCTAGCTAACTAACTACTAACTATCGTGTATACAAACACATTTTATAGACTCTCATTAGGAGAGTTCTATGTTTCTGGGATACATAAAACCTATAACCTGTATCTCTTTATATATTAGAGATATTAGGTTTTACAAAGAGATAAACATAAATCTTTTAAACATTTAACTTTTCCTTTTGAAATCCTGGTATTAAGTACTGTTGATTTCTAAAAAGGCCTTCTAATAGGTGAATGTGACTTAGTAAAGGTATTTATTTTTTATTTTGAAACATTCACTCTATTTTTATGGGTAGCAGTATTAACATGCTGCTTGACAGTACTAACTGGTATTCTTCCAGACCTAGTTAAAACTGCAGTTAGAACAAATTTATTTTGATGATTTATTCTCTGAGTATTATTCTAAATTGGTTTAACTTCCTATGACCAATACCCTTTCCTTATCCTTTTCCCTTATCATACAGAACAGAATTTCTTAGGACATTCTCTTTTCATGAAAATCACAATCCTTTATTAAATGATTGTGACTTCCATAAACAAAACAAGTTTTCTTAGTTAACCTAAAACCTAACCCTAGTTTTTGAGTTAACTTACCATTTCAATCTCTTCTATCTACCTTAGGATTTTGAGTGACCATCTTAGGCTTGTCAGCTTGTTTATCAGTTTTAACAGATTCATTCCTAGCTTTAGTAAACTTAATCTTTTTAAAACTAGGTTTGACTGTTGTTTGTGGATCTATAGACTGAAATATATCATCATCATTACTAACCCAATCTTCAATGATAACTCCACTAGTTCTCACATAATCAACTTTAGGCATTTCTACACTAATGTTGCTAGTTTGAGTGACACTTGCTTCACCTTTAGATGTACTAGCACTAGTCTTGTTTGCTGTAGGCCTATAGACAGAATCATCCAATCCCGTAAAAGATAAGTTAGCTAATGGTGGCATGTATTTCCCAGTAAGAGGAGGGGGGACTGCATGATATCCATCACCCTTCTTAAACCTATCATTTGTTTGATTGTCATCACCATTACTTTAACAACTATCAAAGACACTACTAAGCACTTCACTATCATTTTCACTCAATTGATTTCCATATCCTAGACCAGTTTTATCTTTAGTACTTAATTGACTATTAATCAGTTTATTTAAGTTTTTAGAAGATGTTTCAAACTGTTCTAGTTTAGCTTTCAAATCTTCTTTTTCTCTTAAGGTTTCATCTAACTATTTTGTAAGTCTAGTGATAGCATTACCTTTGTCTTTTACTTCAAATTCTAATACAACAATCTTTTCCTCATAGACAACTTCATTTTTCTGATGAACAATTAATTGTGCTACTACAGATTCTAGGCCTAACTGATAAGCTACTATTTCTAGATTAGCCTTATTAAGAGTTTGTCTCTGTTCATCAAACTGTTTTTGAAGTTTTTCATATGTTTTAGCACAGTTTTTAAGTTGCTTTAGAACATGATTGTGTTACCTCTTGGTGTCAGATCTGAAGTGTTGGCCCTAAGAGCAAATGAGCAGTTGTTCATCTTGTAGCTATATAAACTCTCGCCATATCATATCTATCGCAGTTATTGCATAATCAAAGAATTATCTGAACAAACCAATTGCTATCTTAATGGTCTCTACTGGTACAGTCCTTCTGGTGTTTGTCCTTGCTGCCGATAGCTGCATCTCCACATTCCTGTTCTTGATTCTTGGTGCGCTAATTTCCCTGGCAAATGGCATCTTCTCATGACTGTTAAAAACATTCAACCTTGGTTTTTATCTCAAAACCTATAAGTTCTTTTTGCCATGTGAAGGGGGATTAACTTTCTTTTAGTCTTCTTATAAAACGTAGCTTAACCTCATAGAAAGCATAGCCACCTGCCATTCAATTTCATTTCTTCAAATTAATTTGATAAAGTTCCTCTAAGGTCTTCATCATTAAGTTGTGGACACTTGACTGATCAGTCAAAGAATGAGAACATTAGAAATCATTAGTATATTGAGATGAAGAGGCGTTTCCTTGAGAGCTATGGGCCTGTTGCCGAGTGGAGACACCATTGGCTGTGTAGTAATCTTGCTTTAATGAATGTTAGTGTCTTCATGTGTAGAATAGGATACAGGCCTATATAGTGGTCGCCAGTAGAAGTTTTGATAAGAGGTGATCCAGAGGAACCTTTTGATTGTCAGCTTCAAACACTTTTAGGTTTTGTATTGTTCATACTATCTTAATTTATCTATACACTCTTTGTTTCTCATAATCAAAGCTTATGTTTCCATGATGAAGGTAGAGCTCTTATGAAATTGTTTTGATTGCATCTCATTTGAAACAGCATGGCACCATGAACTTCAAGTTGCTGAATAAGTTTTTGCAACTTATTTTATGCTTTGTCTAGAGCTTCTGTGTCATGATACAGAAAGTTTTCACAATTGTTGCTGCAGACATTCTTCTGCATGCTAGTTTTTAGTGTATTCAACACATACATATGCGCACATAAACCTACTCTTGAGTCGCAGCTCACAAAGACCTTGGTCATCCCTATAATTGATATAGTGAGAACATTAGTTGATTACTCATCAGGAGATAGCGCAGATAAGATCGAGATTGCTTTTGTAGCTGAGATAGTCCTTGATCTTTTTGTTCTTGTCAATATGGCTTGAGTAGTCTTTGGGTGGTAGTCTGCGAGTTATCAACCACCATTCTCATTCTTTTGTTGGTTGTACAGTTCATGTCACCATTATGATATTATTGCCACACTAGAAACCATAATATGTGTTTGTGAGGTGTACTGCTATGAGACATGTCTCATCAATTGCTGTCCAAGAGGGTTGTATATCACCTTTGTGCTATTGGAGGATAGGTAGTCTATTGTAAGGAGATATCTCAGAGAGAGGAGATATTATAACTTGGTGCCAGTTGGGTGCAGGTGTGCTTTCAACCCAGACTTATCTTGAGTGTATGTGTGTAGGTAGGATATGGATCTGAATGTGTTCTTCTTATTTAGAGTTCTTACTAAGCTTTGATACCACTTGTGAGTCCCAGTGAATAGACCTTATTATGCTGATTAAAGCTAGGTTATTAGATAAATCCTTCAGAATAACTATGTGATACGAAACTTTATGATTATGTAATACGTGTGTAAGTTATGCGGATAATCTAAATTGTTTAATACTAAGAAGAAGCAATGTAAACAAGAAATCACTTGGAATATATGGATTGATTGCAAATATTCTGGCCATAGGTTAATAATAGTAAACTAACTATGGGGAGTGAAACGTATTGTCTATACTAAACTATGCCGTAGGGTTGCCTTTTTATACCATCTAAGGAAAACCTATAATAGGCTCTAGACAAAACGCGTCAAGTGATCATGCATATTCTATTCCTAATATAAATATGCATTTCATTTTGGCAGTACTAACTATATAACTATTAAGTACTAACTATGTGATATCTAACAATTACTACCTATTACTGCAGTACTAGAGCAATATGAGTACTGGCTAGTCAAGCACTTTACTACTATATTAACTAGCGTAAGTATAAAGTGTAGAGCTCTGAATCCAACGTTGAAGGTAAAGGAATTAAGAAAGGAGGAATATATGTAATGAAACTAGGAAATAAATCGGAAGACAAAATATGCCTTGCAACATTGGACGAAAACTCCACACTATGGCATAGGAGATTAGGTCATGCTAATATGTAATTAATTCAATCATTAGCATCTAAAGAATTAGTTAAAAACCTACCCAAACTAAAATACGACCAACATTTTTGTGATGCTTGCAAAATTAGGAAACAAGCTCATGCCAGTCACAAGGCTAAAAATATAGTTTCAACAACTAGATGCTTAGAACTACTTCACATGGATTTGTTTGGCCCCTCCACCATACGAAGTTATGGAGGGAATCGTTATACCTTAGTAATCGTAGATGACTATTCTCGATTCACATGGACTAGATTTTTAGCAAATAAAACCGAAGCCTTCTAAGAATTCAAAATATTTAGCAAAATGATTCAAAACAAATTAGGATGTTCCATTGTATCAATTAGAATGGATCGTGGTCGGAAATTTAATAATGAAGTACAATTAGGAAACTATTGTGATTTAAATGGGATATCTCACAATTTTTCTGCTTCTCGTACTCCACAATCAAATGGGGTAGTAGAAAGAAAAAATCACACTCTACAAGAAATGAGTAGAACCATGTTAAACGAACAATTCATTCCTTAAAAATTTTGGTGTAATGCGGTCGATACGTCAACCTATATAATTAATAGAGTTTTCATTAGACCTATTTTAGGAAAAATTCCATACGAGTTGTTAAGAGGTAGGAAACCAAACCTTAAATATTTTAAAGTATTCAAAAGTAAATGCCTTATTCTTAATACAAAAGATTACCTCACCAAGTTTGACCTAAAGTCGTACGAAGGTGTTTTCCTAGGATATTCGCAAAATAGTAAAGCTTACATAATACTTAACAAACAAACAATGAAAGTTGAAGAGTCATTGAATGTAACTTTCGATGAAACTCCTCCCCCGCCTAAAACATCACCATTGGAAGATGATGAGTTAGTCGAAGAAGAAGCTATTAAGGTTAGTAAAACAAAACCCATAGGCAATGATCTTGAAGACATTTCATTAGAAAATAATCAAATTGTAAATATTAAAGAATCTAAAACTCATCCCCTAGAAAACGTTATTGGTAATCTAAATCAAAGAACTCTTAGGTCGCAAGCTCAAGACAAAAGCAATTTCTTTTGCTTTATTTCAACAATAGAACCTAAAAATATAAATGAGGCATTAAAAGATGAAAATTGGGTAATGGCCATGCAAGAGGAACTAAACCAATTTAAAACAAATGATGTTTGGGAACTAGTCCCAAATCCCATGGATATGACCATTATAGGAACAAAATGGGTATATAGAAATAAACTCGATGAAAATGGCGTCGTAACTAGAAACAAAGCTAGGTTAGTCGCCCAAGGTTATAATCAACAAGAAGGAATTGATTATGACGAAACATATGCACCCGTAGCTAGACTAGAGTCCATAAGAATACTTTTAGCTTATGCTTGCGCACTAGACTTTAAGTTATACCAAATGGATGTGAAGAGTGCATTCCTTAACGGTTTTATCAATGAGGAGGTTTACGTGGCACAACCTCCGGGATTCATTGACTTCGCAAAACCTAATTATGTCTATAGACTTAAGAAAGCTCTTTATGGTCTAAAACAAGCCCCAAAAGCTTGGTACGATCGATTAAAAGCCTTTCTTATTAAACATGATTACTCCATGGGAATGGTAGATAACACACTCTTCACTAAAAAGAAAGACTCCAACCTCATTATTGTCCAAATATATGTTGATGACATTATATTCGGATCAACTTGTCAAGAAATGTGTGATGACTTTGCCAAGATCATGCATGATGAGTTTGAAATGAGTATGATGGGGGAACTAAATTTTTTCTTAGGATTACAAATAAAACAATTAGATGATGGAATATTTTTTAATCAATCAAAATATATTAAGGAAATGCTTAAGAAATTTGGACTAGAAGACTCTAAGCCAATGAAAACCCCTATGTCTACGGAAACCAAACTCACGAGAGACGAAGAAGGTGAGTCCGTAGATAATACCAAATATAGAGGCATGATAGGTAGTTTATTATACTTAACGGAGAGTAGACCCAATATCATGTTTAGTGTTTGCCTTTATGCACGCTTTCAAGAGGATCCCAAAACCTCTCACCTAGAAGCGGTTAAACGTATCTTCGGATACATTAAAGGCACATTACCATTCTAATTTCCAACATTTCCTCTGTTACTAACCTGAGCTAACATGGCGGGTAAGAGGTTCTGCAATTGTTGCGCAATGATCGTCGAGAAGTCGGGTGCTCCCCCATTGGCTCCCTCTACATTCCCATTGACTCCCTTTATACCCCCATTAGCTCCCATACCTTGGTCATTTCCTTGACCATTCAATTCATCAACACGCTCATCATTACCTTCGCTAGGTCTTCTACCCCTTCCACCTCTACCAACTCGTACACCCGTTCCCCCTCATAGTGATTCGGCAGTAGGTCGGCTAGCACTTCGGGTTCTCATCCTTGGCGGCATTATCTATACTAGGGAGAACATGGGCAACGTTAGGCAGGCATGAAGACTTGCATATATATAGAATATCTTACTATGTATATACAGATATACACATAACACCACCCTACGGTGTCAACATCGATTTGTGTGAACAACATTATTAAGTATGAGTGAGTTGTGATACACTTATAACTACGTTGGCTACCGTACTTATATTCGCATCCTTTCCAATTCATATTCAATATTGAGCCTACCTATTTCAATGACTAACATAACTAAGGCACTAAATCGCGAACACACAAAGGCACACAAAAGCGGAACACCGTGCACATAGATCATATATGCAACTAGACGACAGATCTTAGGTTATAGTCTAGCCCAATCCACCTAGTTCTCTATAACCTTGGCTCTGATTACCAATCTGTCACACCCCGACAATGGCGGAAACTCAGGAATGCAACATAATAATCAATCATAACACAAGATACAAAAATAAAGAAAACTACATTACATAAACTCCGAGTGCAATGAAGACCATTAACCTTGAACAAACTCAAGTGATGTCCCAAATCGCTACAAAAATCCACAATCTCTTACACTTATTCAACTGCCCACACAGGGGACCATAATCTAAACTTAATCCAAAACATCCAAAAACCAGATTCAAACAACAAGTAAGCAAGACTTCAAACGAAAATCCTCACGAGATACTTCTAAGTCTGCTATCACAATCACCAAACTACTCTTCTTTCACTTCACCTAAAAATGATACTCGAAAACGTCAACAATAATGTTGGTGAGCTCGTAGATTTGACCTTAAACCCAAAAGTTGTGCCAATATTTCAACAGTGGACAATAGTGCTATATGACAGAGAATATATACTAACAATCCAAGACATAGCATCCCCGCTAGTCATATCGCAACATCCAATAATAAACCCAGAGTCGCAACTCCCAAATCACTAACGCACCTAAAGGGCTTACCAGCTGGAGCACTATATTAGGGCGAACCACACAGAACCTTGCATGCCAAACATAGCACATACAAGTACCACACAGAACCTTGCATGCCAAACACAACACATGCAAGTACCACACAGAACCTTGCCGTGCCAAACATAGTGCATGCAAGTAAATCAACACATAATATTCACATAGCAGTCATAAGCACATAACTTGTCCCCAAAACAAAACCACATTTCGTATAGATCAATTCAAAACATTTCAAAAAACATTTGAGTATCATTTTCCCCCAACAAAAAAACCAGTAAAAAGTGGGGCTACGAGAACTCACCTCAAGCAAGTCTATAGCAACCCAATCTCAATCACACAGGCAAATGCAACGACGCCCCACAGACTAGTCCGTTAATGTCCCTAATTAATCATCCTAATTCCAAAACAATCTGCAGCTTGATGCATAGTGTTTTTGTCGCGGTTGTACAATTACCCAAAACAGTTTATTGTGTGTGATGGGGACGACTTTAACTCCATCAATCATATCAATATCATTTCCGTATAATACTATACTTATTACTTTTTAGAGAAAATAGATATGTAATATAAATAAATATTTATAATTAATAATTATAAATATATTTCGACAAGTCCATTCGGTAAACCTTAGACACATTCAAAAATATTTATTATACGATGAAAATGAAACGTTTACTCATAATAAACATATTAAAGAAGTTTCGAGAAAAAATTATATTTTTCGTCTTTTAGTGAATTTATTAAATAAATAAAATAATTAAATATTATTTTATTATTTAAAAATCAAAAATCATGTTTTAAGTAAATTTCTAAGTATAAAATTTTTACGAAATTTTGACATGACTCGTACGTTTATACAAGTTTTCTCCCAAGGTTTTCATACCTATTTTCAAAATTTTTACACAAATTAGACACTTTTTCAACAAAATTCCAAAATCTCACTTCTATACACTTACCATCACTTATTTTCCCAAAATATCATCTATTTCACTTCGTAAATCATTTCCACTTTCAAATCCATCAAAAATTCCTCATAAATAATTAAATATCGCTTATTGGGCTTTAAGGCACAACAAGGGTCCATTAAGACTTTTATAAAGTTCAAAATAATCCAAGTTCAAAACCAAGGTCCATTTACATATATAAGCATATACTTATAAGTAGAAAATAATCCGGACCACAATAAGCCCTCCCATTAAGCGCGGCTTAAATAAACTTATTGGGCTGTGAGTCCAATAGCTTAAAATACGTATATTAAGCTTGAAAATAAGCTAATAAGCTACGTATCGCATTTGGTTACTACCATAAGCCTCAAAAATAGTCCACAACATACGCCATAACACAAAATAATCAAAATCACTTTCCTAGTGATTTTAGGAAGATTTTGTAGCATATAAGCCCAAAATAAGCCAAGAAATAGCTTAAAGATAAGCCCGAATAAGCCATACTAGCTACTATTAAAAATAAGCATTCTAGCATCATATATTATTCAACCATCACAACCACGACATCAAAACTACAAAAACCCTCTTTTTCCTTTCTTACTACTCGAACCAAACACCCTCTTTTTATTTCGTTTCGCTTCCAAAAATTAATTTTCACAACGATCAACTTGTACAACTAACATCTATGCATCAAAATAAACCCAAAAGGAAAACAAATTAAATTTGAAAACTTACAGAAAATCTTTATTAATTGTATATTTCGACATGATAATGGACAAACACAAACGTTGTTTAAATGAATACCCAAACACTCGTATAAACCCGGAATATCACGTTCTCGATCAAAGTTGGAATTTTTATGGTGGTTTGTTGTTGGTAAGATCAGACGAACACACACACACTCTTAGGTGTGTGTTTTTTTGAAAATGAAATGATAAGGATTATGGGAAGAAAATGGTATCTTATGTACATCCTTAGACAAGTTAGCTAAATTATAGCAATCTTGTTCTCCTCCTTACTTGTAACGGTTAAGGATCATATGGGGTGTCGGGTGTTTCTTTTCGTGTCGAAATCACTTAAATACTCATAAAACTCAACCGTAAAATTTACCCCAAAGTTAATTAGCATTTTTATTCACTTTAAAAATACTTTTCAATTAACCTAGAGTATTCACATGACATATTTTCACTTTAAACCCTTTCAAAGCTCACTTGGACATTAACGGACGTGTCAGACTCGTTTTTTGGCATTTCTCAAAATTCACGGGTCGAACCACCCGGAATACGAATAACACAATAATACCTTCCAAAAGGGATTATTAATCATAATAAACCTAAAATCATCACATATCTCATTTAAAATCACCACGTCAACACGGTACCAAAATCTGAAGTATACTGACAAAATCAAATCAGTCAATAGGAATATTAATGAAATATTGCAGAACATCAAAAAGGGCCAAGTTTAAAATTCTACCCCCTTAACAGAATTCGTCCGAAAATTTATATATACTAGCATTACTAAACAAAAGCAGGTACTTCAATTTCATCTGATCTTCACGTTCCCACGTGAATTCAGGGCCCCCCATGTGTTTCGAATTCACCTAACTTTAACATGGTAAGCCTATACGCTTTTATCTTCTTAAACTCTCCTTTCTAAAATTTCCTCGTCATTCCACAAAATTTTCATAAAACTAGCAATCAACTCCGAATCTCATCCAAAGGCACTTTTAGTGTTGGATCAGCCAAACACTTCTTAAGGTTCGACACGTGGAACGTGTCATGAACACCATTCAATTCCTCAGGCAAATCTAACCGATAGGCCACATAAGCCCCCCCCCCCCCCACCCACCCCTCCCCCCCCACCCCCCCCCCCCATACTTTCTTCAATAACCTCAAATGGTCTAAAATACCTAGGTGTTTAATTCCCTTCTTCCCAAAGTGTTACATCACCTTTCCAAAGTTGATATTTAGCAAGACTTAGTCACCTACACTAAAAATTAGGAGGCCTTTCTCCGCTTATCAGCAAAAACTTCTGATCGATCAAGCTCTACCTTAAGTCTATCCTTACATTGCGAGATCTTCTTCAGTAGTCTCTTGCAACTAACTCTGGTCAATATCAACTGACCCTTCTCAAACATAAGCTACCTAATTGGGCAAACGACACTTTTTTCCATATCAATGCCTCAAACAGAGCACATCTCACTCTAGAATGTTAAAACTATTGTTCTATACGAAAACTCAACCAACAAAAGATGAACATCCTAACTTCCCTTGAAGTCTAGGACGTATGCTCTAAGCATGTCTTACAAAGTCTGAATAGTACGCTCACTCTGACCATCGGTCTGAGGGTGATAAGCTGTACTTATGTCTAAACGAGTCCCTAATGCCTCTTGCATTGACTGCCAAAACCTTGAGGTGAAATGACTATCACAATCCGATATAATTGAGATTGGCACACTATGTCTAGCAACTATCTCATTCAAATACAATCTAGCCAACCTTTCCATCTTATAATACTCACGCATAGGTAGAAAATAAGCTGACTTAGTCAACCGGTCCATAATGACCCAAATTGTGTCATGCTCACTACTAGTCCTAGGAAACTTAGTCACAAAATCCATAGCTATCCTTACCATTTTAAATATGCGGAATCTCAGGTTGCTATAAGCCGATGGCCTTTGATGCCCAGCTTAAAACTTGTTAACACAAGTCAACACTTCAACATACTCAGCTATATCCTTTTTCATTCTGGGCCACCAATAGCTATCTCTCAAATCATAATACATCTTATCAGCACCTGGGTGTACAGAGTACTTCGACTTATGGGCTTCATCCATTATCAGGGTTCTCACCTCACCCTTTAAAGGTACCCATATTCGATGCAGGTAGTACAAAGTTCCATCACTTCTCTGTTCTATCATCTCATCCAAACCTTTCTGCAATCCTGCAAACTCATCCACAGCCTCCTTCTGAGACGCCAGTTCTATCCTTGATACTCGACTGAAGGATCATATTCATAGCTCTAACTCTCTTAGGCTTTACTCTTTCCTTCCTACTTAGGGCATCAGCCACCACATCAGTGATAATTACTAAACAACACTATCCAACGACGTTGTCGCATATTCAATTCTTTCTAACTAAAGATATGCTGAAGACTCTTATGGTCCGTATAGATGACACTCTTTGTCCCATACAGATAATGTCTCCAGATCTTAAGTGCAAACACGACTGCACCCAACTCTAAATCATGGATAGTATAATTCTCCTCATGAATTTCAACTGCCTAGAACGCTAGGCTTATCTTTTACCTCTTTGCATTAACACACAGCCTAGTCTTATCTCGGACGCGTCGTAATATACCACAAAGTCTTCCGGTCCATCGGGGGAGAGCTAGAACAGGCGCATTACATAACTTATCCTTCAAGGTCTGAAATGCCAATTCCTATTCCTCACCCCACTCAAAAGTCTTACTTTTCTGAGTCAGATTAGTATGATATTAGCTATCTATAAAAAAATGTTCTCAATGAACCTACGGTAATACCCAACCAATCCTAAGAACCGAACGAACCTCAGTCAAAGTTCTAAGGGCTTTCCAATTCTTAACACTTCAATCTTACTAGGGTCCACATGAATTCCATTACCATTTATCACATGCCCAAGAACTGCACTTCTCTTAGCCAGAATTCACACTTAAAAAAGTTAGCATATAGTTTCTCCTTTTTGAGCAGTTCCAAGACCAACCTTAAGTGTTTTCAATGCTCCTCTGAGTCTTAGAGGGGTACGATTAGATACTCGTCTTATAAACACTAATCATAAAACTTATAAGATACGGACCTATAACAAAACTATATTCATCAAATCCATAAATATTGCCTGGTGCATAGATAGGAACAAAACGGGCATTAAAGTGATCTTGATATATCATAACGAAGTTCTAAACACAGTCTTTAGAATGTCATCCTCATGCACTCTCAGCTGATGGTATCCAGATCTAAGATCTATCTTCGAGAAAAAACTGCGACCCTTGCAGTTGATCAAATAGATCATCAATTCTAGGAAGTGGATAACAATTCTTAACAGTCAACTTGTTCAAAATCTATATAATCAATAAAATCCTAAAAGAACCATCCTTTTTCTTAACAAACATCATCGGCGCTCCCCAAGGCGACGAACTTGGTCGAATGAAACCTTTGTCTTAGAGTTCCTTGAGTTGTCCAAACAACTCCTCCAATTCAAAAGGTGCCAAACAATAGGGAGACTTTGCTATCGGCGTTGCTCCAGGGATTAACTCAATTCGAAACTCAATTTCCCAAATAGGCGGTAATCCAGATAGATTATCCGGGAATACCTCAGGAAATTCTCTAACCATAACAATTACTTCTTGTTTCTTAATGCCCATTAAAAATCTCTCTTTCTCATCCGATCTCTCTCCTAATACTCTAAGCACCTTGCCATCCGGTAATGGTATCCTCACTACCTTCTCATGGCAAACTATTTCAGCCTTATAATTAGACAACTAGTCTATACCTATAATCACATCAAAACTCCCATGTCTAAAAGGTATCAAGTCGATGTCAAAGACATGACCCTTAATTTCTAGTTTTCAACCCTTAATAACCTTATCAATCTCTACTAGCTGCCCGTTAGCTATCTCAATCTCATATTTGAAACCTAAGTCGCTGGGCTCTAAGCCTAACAGAGGTATGAAAGTAGTGGAAACAAAACTATAATCGGCACCAGAGTCAAATAAGGTAGTGGCAAAATAATTGTTCAAAGTAAACGTACCCGTCACAATGTTCAGATCCTGGCGAGCTTCCTCTGCTCCCAACATGAATGCCCTACCCCTAGCTTGGTTCCCTTGGTTTCCACGACCCTGACCCCCGTTATTAGTAACAACTTGATTTGGATGATTTTCTCCCGGTCCTTGTGCTCTATTCCACCTAGAGGGTACACTTGGGCCAAGTACCCGTATTCTCTCTTCCTACAGGTTATTCCCTTGAATAGAGGTTATTCCCTTGAATAGAGGTTTTTCCCTTGAATGTTTTCTTCTCCAAGCAATGTGGGATAAGTCTACTAGCCATGTCCTTCATATATTTTAGTTTCTCTTGTTCTTTTGATATTTTCAAACTATATTTCTTATTTGTTATCTAAGTATTTCTAGTTAGCAAAGAAAATATATCATTAGTGTCTTATATTTTTCTTATTTTAAAACAAAAAAATACGATGAACATATAAATATTAGTAGATAATGATTACATTATTGGCCTTTACGTATCTTATTTTATTATAAAATAAATATGAAAAAAACATTCATTAGGGTTTTATTATTTAGTAAAATTATCAATGAATAAACACCAAGAATAAATAAAAATAAAAATATGTTATTGTAAGCTAAAATATTAATTGTTGTTTCAAGCATTAACTTTAAGCAAAGATATATAAAAAATATATTCATTTCAACTCAAATATAAACCGGTTTAACTTTTAAGTCTAGAAGATGCAATTAAACTATCGGAATAAAGTCATCTTTAAATTCTTAAGGTCGCTTAGTAGTAGTCTAAACTACTCTTTGGCATCTTTGGAGATATAGAAACGTGTTCACATTTTCTTCTTAAAAGCATAATAAATATATTCTCTTCAATAACGTCAAGCTCTTATCCTATAATTAGATTAATAATAGGCATAGTAATATTTCAGATTAATTGGAGTCAATGGTTATGACATCGAAATGGCTTTTCCGATCTCTTTTCTAATTTCTTTTCTTTTATTGAGAACACGTAATTGATGTACTTGTATTATACATAATTTTCTAGTATATGTTTTACCTCTTTCACTAGACATGATTATCGAATGAATATACCCAAGTATAATTTTGTAAGCTTAATTCATGAAACTAGCCGAGAAAATATTGTCATTCGAGCTTGAGTCAATATCATAAATTATTTTACGAGCACAAGTATTTAATGAAGTATTTGATTGTTTAACTTTGAATTAATTCATGTGTATGTTATATTTATGTATGGTCAAAAGTATCTCTTGTAAATGTATGTGTGTTTCATATGTAACGATTGTATGTATATGTTTGTTTGTTTAAATGCTAATACGAGAGAAATTGTATGTGTATGCGTAAAACACTTTGTATTCACATGTAATGGTTTATAATTAATAATCATTATCATAAATTCTAACAAATTGTTATCATTATTGAACGAGTGTTAAGAGGTTGTTACGTTCATAACTAAACTAACAAAAAGTGTTGTACTACAAGAATATTACCAACAAAACACTTTGTGTTTCATCATCAAATAGATTTGAGATGATAACATTGTTTATATTCTATTTTTTTTTTTTCTTTTTTTATTGTTTTTGTCTAAACCCATGAACAAATTGTGTTATTAGCAAACCTCACATTGAAATTTATGATAAATATCTTATATGTGTCTTTTTATGTAAATATTGGCAGCATTGATGTACTTTCATAAGTGTGTCCATACAGATTTTGCCATTTCATATGTAAGTTTCCTTGTGTCTATTACATATTTAAGTTCATATGTTATATGTCATTGTGAACATACATATTTGAAATCTTCATCGTTATGTAGGTCTTTTGTGTGTGTAAGCATGAAAAACATAATTTAGAATAGCTCTGTATACCAATATATACATAAATATGTTTGTAATTTTTAATCACAAAACCCTTGGACATAACTTCCACAAACACCCATATGAGTCTCGAGAGAGTTTCGTTGAAATCAATCTACTTGATTCATAATTCTTATTTAGTGGTATTCATGATTGATTTCATTCACTTATATATTTGATAAAGAGTTATTAAACATAATGATTATTTCTTTATAATACATTTAACTAGCATAAAACTAATTTAACAACTATATGATCAATAAATATATACATAAATAACGATTTATTTGACACATAACTAAATGTATTTAAGGTTACTTATTCTATGTATTAAAAACATCTAAAGTAATACTTGTAATGCTTAATGAAAAAACAAAAGAAAAATAATTCATTTCAAATCCCACATTGAATGAATGAAACAAAAGGAAGGCAATGTGATGTCTATATAAACAAAGGCCTAAGTTTACTAGTTTATAATTATATAAAAACTAAATTGTGGATCTTTGATGTGATTGAAGGTTAACATATTGTTAGTTTTGGTTTTATGTTTAACCAAAATACCTAATAGATAATTAAAATATTTACAATCAAAAAAACATTTTCGAAATTAAATAATTAAGCTTCGATTAGCTCGTTCGGCTCATTTAGCTCGAGAAGCTCGTTGGCTCGTTCGGCTCGAATAACTAAACGAGCTATCGAACGAGCCGAGCTAAATACTAAATTTAAAAGCTCGGGTCGTTCAATTATTCGAGCTCTACATTTTGTTTGAGCTCGACTCGAGCTCGAAATTTATCAAGCTCGACTCGAGTTAAACGAGCTCGAGCTCTCTTTATGTTAGTTTTTTTTTGAGTTGCTCGTTTAAAGCCGACTAGTTAAGAAGCCCTATTCTGACCTGATAAAGTAAGTAAACTTTAATTAGTAGTGAGCATTATAAAAAAATTTAAAAAATTTAAAAATTTATAACGAGCTTTCGTGCTATGGAGTTAATAATCAAGCTTATCAAGTCGATCGTTTATACGAGCATCTTAAGCTTAAAGTTAGTTTATTGTAGGAGTACAAAAAATGTTAGAAGTCTTAAACGAGCTTCGAGCTCGAGCTCGAACAACAACAAACTAATCGAGTTCGAGCTTGAGCCAATTTATAAAATTTTACTCGAGCTCGAGCCGAGCTCGAGTCGAGTAGTTAATAAACGGAAAGCAAGCTCATGCAAGTCACAAGGCTATAAATAAAGTTTCAACAACTAGATGCTTAGAACTACTTCACATGGATTTGTTTGGCCTTTTC
Source organism: Tanacetum coccineum (assembly GCA_026074375.1). NCBI lineage: Eukaryota > Viridiplantae > Streptophyta > Magnoliopsida > Asterales > Asteraceae > Tanacetum > Tanacetum coccineum. The sequence continues at coordinate 16,159 of BQNB010113551.1, forward strand.
GCCATACGAAGCTATGAAGAGAATCGTTATACCTTAGTAATCGTAGATGACTATTCTCGATTCACATGGACTAGATTTTTAGCAAATAAAACTGAAGCCTTCGAAAAATTCGAAATATTTAGCAAAATGATCCAAAACAAATTAGGATGTTCCATTGTATCAATTAGAACGGATCATGGTCGGGAATTTGATAATGAAGTACAATTTAGAAACTATTGTGATTTAAATGGGATATCTCACAATTTTTCCGCTCCTCGTACTCCACAATCAAATGGGATAGTAGAAAGAAAAAATCGCACTCTACAAGAAATGAGTAGAACCATGTTAAACGAACAATCCATTCCTCAAAATTTTTGGTGTAATGCGGTCGATACGTCAACCTATATAATTAATAGAGTTTCCATTAGACGTATTTTAGGAAAAACTCCATACGAGTTGTTAAGAGGTAGGAAACCAAACCTTAACTATTTTAGAGTATTCGGAAGTAAATGTTTTATTCTTAATACAAAAGATTACCTCACCAAGTTCGACCCAAAGTCATACGAAGGTGTCTTCCTAGGATATTCGCAAAATAGTAAAGCTTACATAATACTTAACAAACAAACAATGAAAGCTAAAGAGTCATTGAATGTAACTTTCGATGAAACTCCTCCCCCGCCTAAAACATCATCATTGGAAGATGCTGAGTTAATCGAAGAAGAAGCTATTGAGGTTAGTAAAACAAAAACCATAGGCAATGATCTTGAAGACATCTCATTAAAAAATAATCAAATTATAAATATTAAAGTATCTAAAACTCATCCCCTAGAAAACGTTATTGGTAATCTAAATCAAAGAACTCTTAGGTCGCAAGCTCAAGACAAAAGCAATTTCTTTTGCTTTATTTCCACATTAGAACCTAAAAATATAAATGAGACATTAAAATATGAAAATTGGGTAATGGCCATGTAAGAGGAACTAAACCAATTTAAAACAAATAAGGTTTGTGAACTAGTCCCAAATCCCATGGATATGACCATCATAGGAACAAAATGGGTATATAGAAATAAACTCAATGAAAATGGTATCGTAACTAGAAACAAAGCTAGGTTAGTCGCCCAAGGTTATAATCAACAAGAAGGAATTGATTATGATGAAACATATGCACTCATAGCTAGACTAGAGTCCATAAGAATACTTTTGGCTTATGCTTGCGCACTAGACTTTAAGTTATACCAAATGGATGTAAAGAGTGCATTCCTTAATGGTTTTATCAATGAGGAGGTTTACGTGGCACAACCTTCGGGATTCATTGACTTTGAAAAACCTAATTATGTCTATAAAATCAAGGTATGTTAGTGACAAGATATGTTTTTAGTAAAGAAAGGAAGAAAGAGAAAACTAATCCTGATAGAATTTTTATTTTTTGGCAAAAGGAAGTCTACTTTGAAATGGGTGGCCGCAGAATTTATAGGGGGTCCGACAAAAAAGTCCTGCCGTGTTGGTAGGCGGTCCCGGCGGCCCCTTATATAAAAGGGGGCCGCCGCACCTGAGAAGTGGGCCACCACACTGATAGAACTAGACTCCACCCTAACTCCGCTGTATTCCTTCCACCTTTTTTGTCATTTTGTGGTGAATGTTTATCTGTTATGGAACCTTCCATTTTGAGGCAAATTTGAAATCAAATTTTATGTATTTAATAAAACATTCTTTTAATTTAATAAATTAATTTGTTTTTTATTATTTTTATAAAACCATTTTTGTGGAAGTATAAAATTTAAGAAAAAATTAATTTTCTTGATCACTAAATCATGTTTAATAGATTTGTTTATATCCATACCCAATGATTAATCATAGAAATAAAATTTTAAGATTATTAATTGATAAACGTTTAATATTTTAAATCGTAAAACTTTTTCACATTTGTTATTTCTCAAAACATTGAGAGGTCAAAAAAATATAAATAACGTTTTTGGACATTATTTGTATTAACAATCTCCCCCTTTTTGATGATGACAAAAATATAAACTCATTTAGTATAAATTTAAAGGTTTAATAAATTATTATGATTTAAAAATTCTAACTTCTCTCTCCTTCTTTCTCGTTCTATCTCACCTTCTCTTCTCCCTCCCTCTCATCTCCCCCCCTTTTTGTCGAATCCAAAAAGGTGTGATCGTCGAGTTGAGTAGGAGAGAAGAAGTCGACGATTAAATACTAAATGCCTCATAACTTAATACCCCTTTGCTTGTAAGCACCCCCCTTCTTTCGGGGCACCAAGGGATCGATCTTACGATAATTTGTTTGCTACAAAACAAGATTAGAGGTACAAGTGCAAGCAAACATAGCATGATAAATATCTAAAGAAATCAATCCCACACATTTTGAAACAGCATAAACAAAGTTCATTGAAATAAATAAATAAACCATAATATAGTCACAAAAGGACATATATAAGAATAACAAGCATACATAATCAAACTTAAGACATAAACATATTAAGTATCTAATGAGAGAGACTAGTAGATGATTCTTTCTTGATTCCTTGAACTTCAAAGAAATATTATCAAGGAGAGTTGTAGTGGATCTGATGAGGAAAAAGAGTTAAGGGGGACACACAAATTAAGAGCGATTTTAAATTCAGTTAAGGTCATCTTTTAAAAGTATTAATGATTTTTTCCTTTTTTTCGAGTACCCAAGCAACAATGCCAAAAGTCCGAGTGAAAGTTGACTTGGTCAAGGAAAGGAGGGTGAGTGGACGGTGTAGAAGAAGGTGAATGACAAGTTCATAATTAATAATATTAATTCGATTTGCATTTTTAGAATATAGATACAAGAAGATTTAAAAGGTGTTAGAAGTTTCATGCAAAAAACGGGTTTCATGAAGATTTTGGAATAGAAGTGTGTGGGTGTAAGGAGGAGGATGTGAGATTTGGTGAGTTAGGAGAGGGTGGCATAGGAGTGTTATCAAGGATTTGAGAGATTGGTGGAGATTAGGTAAGAGGAAGTGAGTTGGAGATAAAAAGGAGGTGAGTAGGTAAAGAAAATGAAGTGTGTCCACCAATAATCAATGATATTGATTTTGGTGAGAAACTTTTTTTTCAACCATAGTTTTTTTTATTTTTTTTTTTATTTAGGCGCCGACCTCAAAATGCGGAGCACCGCGACCTGGTAGCCTGTCGGGTTCCTGATTTCATCTAGTGGGAGATAAGGCAACGCATTCTCATCTAGTATTGCGGTGCAGAAAGTATTTGATGATAATGGAAATGACATCCGTTTATGAGTGGATTGTTCAAAGGTTCAGAAAACGAGAAAAGACAGCAAAGAAACATGGTTGTTGTAGGCGGTCCCTTAAAGTTAGGCGGTCCCATATTTATCAGGGGGCCGCCCAATCATTTATGGGGCCGTTTTTTGGGTTTCAAAATTTTTCAGAAATTAGTCTTTTGTGTTGAAATTTTTAAACAGGGTTGGAAGGGTGGTAGTGATATCTCCATTTCATCAAGAATCATACAATCTAATCAAATGACTATATAAAAAGAGATCATGCAATAAGATCAAGTAGAATCATACAGGTAATTCAACTAAGTGTCATATAGCAGGCAGGAGATCATGACATAGTTATATTATTCACTAAACAAAGGAAATAGTGGCAAATGTTAATGAGCAAATCATAAATACCTATGTAAGGTAACTAATCAAGACAAATCTCAACTAGTATTTGAATCAACACTTGAGTCTTTATCGGAGGATATGTAGATGATGGATTGAAGATGAGTGGGATGAACCCATGGTTTCATAGATCCCCAATATGTTTTGTATTTTGGATACATGAAAAGAATTGGGAAAAAGTGTGTTGGTGTTGATAAATGTGTTATATAGAACGGCACTTAAAATTGATTCTATAATGTAATGGAGTAATTAGGATTGAATTTGATATTTGATTCTTTTCATTAGAAGAGTATCAAAAATTGAATGAGTGCTATAAGATGCAATAACATCAATGTGACATGATGATGCAAGAAGAAAGGGTGGAGTATTTTGAGTACCAAAAGCATTTTCTTGAATGATTTTCATTCAAGATCTTAGTTCAACAACACGAAGTTCTTCTTTGAGATTTTTATTTGGAAAGATGGTTTGTCCAGATATTGTTAGGGATTGAATTATTGCTTTTGGAGTTGGGATATTAGTTTTAAAGGGTGGGAAAGAGTTTAGATTCATTCTTAAAGAGTCAAGAGATGAGTCTTCAGAGTAAGAACATTGACCTTGAGATGGAATGAAGAGAATTGACGCGAATGATTCAAATGAGTATCTAAAGACTCCTTTTAATGCCGAAAATTTGACATAGGTGTGTTGATTGTTTTCATGGATTATTTCCATGGATGAGACAAATTCAAGTAGAAATCTAGGATAAATGACCTCATGTAGCTTTTAATAATTTTGGTGAGCGTTAATGAATTTCAAAGATTGTTTTAATTTTGTCGGTATTTGGTTGATTCGGGTTCCAACACGACAACTTCGTGAATACTCTACTTTCAAAGATTTTGAAATGATGGGTTTCAAACAGTTAGGTATGTAGGAATCACATTTGAGATTATTGGAATGTATGATTTTTGTGTGGCGAAGTTTTCGTCTTCCTAAACTCATTTTCAACCGCTCGTTCGATCGCTCGTTCGATCCGCTCGTTCGATCGCTCGTTCGATCCGCTCGTTCGATCGCTCGTTCGATCCGCTCGTTCGATCGCTCGTTCGGTCCGGTCGTTCGATCCGCTCGTTCGGTCCAAACGTCTTTCCACTCGTTCGATCGTTACAACTTTTTCCGCTCGTTCGGTTGTTCTAGATTTCACTCGTTCGATCGTGACGTTTTACCACTTTTTCGTTCTTCTCTTCTTTTCACCCGAGTATTACCCAATGAAGCCGAGAGATTTTCCAACAACAAACTGAGCCACGAAAAAATATTTATGCCGAGTGATGAATCAACCTAGCTGCCGAATTCAATATGCTTACCACACCAAAAAAACCACGCTATCCACCCGAGGCTCTGATACCAATTGTAGGAACCCGATTTACACTTTCACTTCATAACCCGAACCACGAATCAAAGAAACTAGAGAGAGAGAGAATCGAAAAGAGAGAGAGAGAAGATGAGAAAGACTTGAGAGAGATAGAAATTAGATTTAGAAAAATAAAAACTAGATATTTTCTAAAAGAAAATATCTATATATATATGAGATATTTTCTGAAAATATCTAAATATATATATACCCCTACACATTTAATGTGACGCGCGGGATATTTAACTAGGACCCGGGCTCGGGTTTTGTTTGGGATTAAACCCGAAACATATACAATATTAGATTAACTATCGAGCCCGATTCCCGATATTATCCTGTTACAACATTAACTAATTAAAGACCGAAGCTCCATCGTAGAGTGACCGAGCTTCCTTGTTTGACTCAATAAATTGAGGCTAACAATCTCCCCCGAAGTGAGGTCTTGAACACGGGAACGAGCTTCCTTTATTGACTCAATAAAATTGAGGCTAACAATTGATACCAATTGTAGGTTCCCGATTTATACTTCACTTCATAACACGAAACACGAATCAAGAAAAGAGAAGGAGAGAGAGTCGAAATTAGAGAGAGAGAGAAGAGAGAGAGTTGAGAGAGAATAAGAAAAAAATATTTTTGATATTATGAAAAATTAGATATTTTCTAAAAGAAAATATCTATATATATATGAGATATTTTCTGAAAAGAAAATATCTAAATATATATATATATATAT
>BQNB010113552.1:0-15047 GCA_026074375.1 Tanacetum coccineum
CAATACTTGAAATAGAGATTACAAAGACTTAAAACAGAATTAAAATTACATTTAAATGAAAATTACATAAGCTAAAAACAAAATTAAGCTACTACTTAAAAGCTGGAAAAAGAAGATGATGTGTGTGAGGAGAGGCTCTCTATTTATAGGGTCTTGGTGAAGCTTCTAGGAGCCTGGATACACTCCTCTTATTCTTGATCTTAACCCTTCATTCAACGCCAATCATTGGATACTTAATCATCACCATTGGATTAAATGATGAGCACATGGATTACCAACGTGGCATTCCGTGTGTCAGGCTCGTTATGCTTCTTTTACAAGTACTTTATTGTAAAATTCCACTTCTTGGTGTGTTTCTTCATATATCCGCGTGTCATTACTTGTGGGGATCAACCAATGGGAGCCTCTCATGATGTCTAACTCTGCCAGCTTGTACCTTGGTACTCGAATCATAGAGCCACGTCCCCAATTTCAATTTACCCTTTGATTTGAGTAGGGTTAAACACGGAGACGACGATGAACAGTAAAAACGTCTTCCCACACCTTTTTTATCTTTTTATACCTTTGTTTGACCTGCAGGTTTGGGTCGTTGACCTGGGCTTTTTATAAAAAGAAATAGGATGGGTCGGGTATAAGGTTTAGGGTAAAAAAAGGTTTATTATTAAAAGTTAACACCCGTTAGTTAAGGGACTAACGGTGTTAGGGTTTAGGGCTCTTTATGAATTTTGATTTAACATTAAGGGCTTTTGTGGTATTTTGAGGGTTTTGGCATTTTGTGTTTGACCAATCTTTGACCAAAGGTTGACTTTTATTGACCATTGATAAATATTTTCTGGCTCTTTTGCATTCTTTTCGTTCCCGTGTCCGTGTTTGTCCAGTTTTTTACCATTTTCTTGAGATTTTTGTGATATCCGTACCTACACAATCACAAAGACAAAACGAGCAATATACAAGTATTTTATGCAAAATTTTAGTCTTTTAAGGGACATTTTTGATATAAAAAGGATATGTGTTTTCACACATATCAATGTTCTCTGATTTGATCGCCTCGGTTTGGGCTTCGAGGATTTGTGATGGTAATTTTGGGTGATGGGTCATGACTAATGCCCTAACTCGGAGTGGTTTGATTCGTTCCTTCCGGCTTAAGGCATCTGCTACAACATTTGCCTTTCCAGGATGGTAACGAATCTCACAATCATAATCTGCGTGCAATTCTAACCAACAACGTTGCCTCGTGTTCAGTTCTTTTTGATTAAGGATATGTTAAAGGCTTTTATGATCAGTGAACACAGTACACTTTGTGCCATACAGATAGTGTCTCCAAATTTTAAGAGTGAACACTACTGCTCCTAATTCGAGGTCATGTGTGGTATAGTTCTTTTCATGAGGCTTGAGTTGTCGGGATGCATATGCAATAACTTTTTCTTTTTGCATTAACACCGCTCCCAAACCTTGGAGTGATGCATCACAGTAAACAACAAAATCATTGTTTTCTTCTGGTAATGCTAAGATTAGAGCTTTACAAAGCTTCTGTTTTAGCAGTTGGAAGGCCGACTCTTGGTCTTCTCCCCAGATATACTTCTTGTTTTTCTGGGTTAATTTAGTCAAAGGCTTTGCAATCTTCGAAAAACCTTCGATGAATCTCTGATAGTAGCCGACGAGTCCTAAGAATTGGAGTACTTCTGTAGGTGGGTGTGGTAGGAGATGCCCAATTCTTAACTACTTCAATCTTGGCGGGGTCAACGTGAATTCCTTAACTGTCGATCACGTGCCCGAGAAATTGCACGATACTGATCCAGAAATCACATTTGGAGAACTTGGCATATAATTTCTCCTTTTTGAGTAATTCCAAGATTATTCTCGGGTGATCTTCGTGTTCTTATTTGTTACGGGAGTAGATGAGAATATCATGGATGAACACTATCATAAATTTATCCAAGTATGGTTTGTACACACGGTTCATGAGGTCCATGAACACAGCAGGCGCGTTGGTTAAACCAAATGGCATTACTTGGAATTCATAGTGTCCATACCGTGTTCTAAAAGCAGTCTTAGGAATATCTTCATCCCTGACTCTCAGTTGGTGATTGCCTGATCTTAAGTCAATCTTTGAGTAAGTACTCGAACCTTGAAGCTGATCGAATAAATCATCGATCCTGTGTAATGGATAACGATTCTTTATGGTGAGTTTATTTAGCTCCCGGTAATCAATACACATTCTGAAAGATCCGTCTTTCTTTTTAACAAATAAGACAGGAGCTCCCCAAGGCGAAGTACTTGGTCGGATAAAACCTCGGTCTGCTAACTCTTGTAGTTGGTCAGATAGTTCCTACATTTATGAAGAAGCTAATCTGTAAGGTGCTCGGGCCACTGGTGCCGCTCCTGGCATTAAATCAATTTGAAATTCTACTTGGCGAACTAGAGGGAGGCCGGGTAGGTCTTCATGAAAAACTTCTGGAAATTCTCTAACTACTGGTATATCTTCCAATCGTCTCTCGTCTGACTTCTTCTCCATTACTTGGGCTACAAAAATTTAACATCCCCTAGATATATACATTTTGGTTTTTATACAGGATATGAGGTTTAGTCTAGTTTTACTTCGATCACCTCGGATGATCAAAGTTTCACCGTCGATGAGGATGTGGACTACTTTCTCATCACAGATAATTCTAGCATGATACTTGGATAACTAATCCATACCAATGACAACGTCAAAACTACCGAGTTTAATCGGCATAAGGTCAATTTCAAAATGTTGGTTTAACAAAATCAGAGTGCAACCCTGGATAACGGTATTAATGCCTACTAGGTTTCCATCGGCCATTTCAATGTCATATGTGGTATCTAGTGTAATTGGTGGGAATTAAGCATAGAAGAAAGAGATATGGATATGAAACTTTTATCGGCTCCTGAATCAAATAATACTCTAGCTACATGTTGGTTTAGAAGGAACATACCCGTGACTACGTTCAGGTCTTAGTGAGCGTTCTTGTCCCTCAGCATGTATGTTCTCCCATGGGCACTGTTGTTTTCTTTTGGGCACTAATTTTTGTAGTGTCCTTTCTCCCCATAGGCATGACAAGTCACTGATATTGGTTGTAAGTTATTTCCAGTGGCTGGCCCTTTGTTTTTGCAATTCCTGGTCTAGTGACCCACCTTGCTGCAAGTCTGACACTTGACAGTGCAAGGTCTTGTGTGATGCAAGGTGCATCTTTTACACAAGGGAAGGTTACCAGTATACCTACTATTTTTAGTTGGGGTGGTAGCATAAGCCCTGACGGTTTCTTGTCTTCTATTCTGCTGTTGGTGGTGATCATTGTTGCGGTTGTTATTGTTGTTGTTACAATTATTTTGGTAGTTGTTGTTGTTGCGATTATTGTGATAGTTGTTGTTGTCAATGGTGTTTCTTCTATCATCAAACTTTTGTTTATGATTATTGGTTCCTTGTACAGAACCGTGCTTTAGTATCTGATCTATTAGCCTCTGGGCTATGTTGGTGGCTTCCTCCAGAGTTTGAGGCTTTGAAACAGTGACGGTTCCTTCAATACTTTGGGGCAATCCCCCGATGAAGACTTCCATAAGTTTCTTAGTATTTGGTACCATATTTGGACATAAGACTGCTAACTCTTGGAATCTTCTAAAGTAAGTCTTGATATCATTCCCTTTTACAGTCAGATTGTAAAATTCATCCTCCATTTTCTTGACCTCGGTTCGAGGACAATACTTCTTTGTTAAGAGTCTTTTCAATTCGGACCAAGTGATCTTGTAGGCTTCCTCGATTCCAATAGGTTCGGCGAATGAATTCCACCAGTACAAGGCATCCTCTGTTAGAGTACTAGTAGCAAATTTCACTTTGCTCTCCTCGGTACAGTTGCTATGGGAAAATACCGATTCAGTTCATTCACACTAACGAATGAGGCCAACAGCGCCTTCCGTACCTTTGAAATTAAAAGGTTGGCAGCTCATAAATTCTTTGTAGGTATATTTTCTTGCTACAAGAGTTCCACTATGTCCTGTGTTTCTATTGGTATTATCAGTATTTACCATGGTAGCAGCTTGTGCTTCCAGAGCTGCGACAACACTATCAGCAACTAGTTACTTGATGGCAGCCTGAGTTATGGGTTGTGCTACAGATGTTGATGTCCTTTTAGGAGCCATTCTATCAACATTTACAAGACAATACAAAATAAGAAATCATACAATGATATAGTCATATCATAAGTTATTGTCAACATTTTCATACATAGTGATATTAAAATCATTTGCATAGATACTTATTTGATACAAGTTCTAACAAAGAAATACACATCCTTTGATATTACATTGTAGAATATAACAGAAAATTTTAGAATCTAAGACTTCCAGAGATGGACATTCTATCAAGCATCTGTCTTATTAGGTTTCTCAGGGACTGGTTCACTTTTCAGTGGTCGCGGTATGATCCATAACGAGTTATCTAACTCCGCAAAGATAGACTCATCAAAGGGATAGTCTGGTGGTGGTGTAGTTGACCTAACTGGTGATGAAGATCCTATTGATGAAGACGGAGATGATGATATGGGTGATCCAACAGGAGGCTCAGTGTCTCTAGGTGGTGTAGGTAGAATCATATGCTCAATGTCTTAATTATTAATCATATCCATGATACCTGGGTACAAAGGTTCAATAAAACCAAATGGTAAGAGAAACATGGTAATCCCGGATACATAAAGATATGAGTCATCATAATACAGGATATAGGATAGACAACCATGACATACATAAATTTGTATCCTGAAACATTGAGGTATAACAGAATCACAACTGTATTATGTCATAAATAACTTGTCTACCTATTTTACATAACCAAAATTTGACAAGTGTTGATATTTATGCCACACATCCCGTGGTTGGATTCTAAACAAAAGTTGTAAATGACAAGGATCTAGTCTAGTAGTCTGGTGGTCCTCCCTTGTGGTTCTTGAGCTCATGGATCATGTCCAGAAGACTCTTCATATCTGATCAGTGGCGAACCTGGATATCCTCGATGAGAATTTCCAAAGTAGCAATCCTGACGCGAGCAAGAACAATCTCGTCGTCATGCCCTATTTGCTTTCTCTGAAATCCAACAATTTGGGTACAGGCTTCTTGAAGTTCGGTTTCTAGTTGGTTAAAATCCCATTGTATGATTACTCAACCATTACCAAGACCTTCTATATTATCTTCCATTTTCTCAATGCGCTCAAGAGGGAGCTCATCTAAGAGATTCAGAATAGCATCGATCTGTTCCTCATGGTGCTCCAGAAGCGTCACATGAGAACTCTCTCCAATCTCAAATACCTGAGGTATGGCAGAAGAATCAGTAGAGGAGGATGATAGGAAACTGGCTCATTTCTAAGGTGGCACAATCTCCTCGGGAAGAAAGAAATCTCGGGGATCAAATAGTGGTGATGGTGGTAACATGGGAGATGAAGGCAAAACAGGCGGTAGAGTAATAGGAGCTTGTGGTAGTAGAATAGGTGATTCATTACTAGTAGCATTATATGCTTGCATAACCTTCATATATGGATCATCGTGGAAAGGTTAGATGGTTAGTAAGGCTGAACCATCCTTAGATAAATCCTCTGAAGGGTCAGAAGAGGTATTTCCTAGTGAGGCTGGGGAATAGTCCGGTGAAGCCGGGATATAATCAGGAGTGTTTGTAGAGGGAAAAGCATCCTCAACATCATAATCAGATAGGATAATAATAGGGTGGGTGGATGTAGACATAACTCTGTAACAACCTAGTGAAAATAAATATAAATCATTTATATATAACTAACAATTGTGTATCGTTTGCTAAGCAAAACTCTTACATACAATGTTCAGGAAAATGTAGTGGCACAGAGGATGTTGATACCAATGAACAGATCTTCTTAGCTTGTTAAAGCTTAGTTAACCTGGATAAATCCAAACTAACTATACGAGAAACTATGATTGTGAATACTATAAGTTATGTGGAATTTAACTTGTAATACTAAGAAGAACAATGAATACTAAACTTTGAATATATTGATTGCTAATATTCTGCCTGTGTTACAGAATAACTAACTATAAGATATGAATTCTATATATATCTCTAACTATGCCGTAGGGTTCCTTTTATACACTAAGGAAACCCTAATGGGCTTACAAAATGTGTACAATGATAATGCATATCTATTCCTAATTTAACTCATGCATATCATAATAGCATTACTAACTATATAAGACTAGCAGCACTAACTATTAACTAACATTATTAACTATACTGGTAGTACTAACAATGTACTGGCAGTACTAACTAATATAACTAATAGTACTAACAACTTAGACTGTTTTCATGATTCTTCATCAGCAACACTAACCATCACCAGCAATATTAAGTTGAATCAGCAACACTAAGTTGTAGAAGTCCATAATTCCTAACAATCCTCCCCTAAACTTGATATCCACTTCGTTAATCATCAAGTTTCTTCATTATCAAAATCTTGAACACTAGGAGGATGTATCCAAACATTTCTTCTTTCTTCTACCTGTGACTTGATAAACTTGAGAAGCTCAAATGCCATTGTACTCCCAGCTTCGGCTTCTAGCTTCCAGTTTGACATTTTCTTCAACATTTCCTTGATGAGAGGATATCTTTTCTCTACTAACATGTTGAAGCAGGTCAAAGTACCATCCATTAGCAATGAGCGAACTCTACAATTTTCATATAGTTTCCAGCTACTTAGAGTCTAATCCTGTTGATTACTCCAAATTTCATCTTCAGCATTTGGTTCAAACATTACCTTGAGATCTCCCTAAAGAAACAAATTATAACCTTCTAGAGTATTGTCTTCAAACCTTTTCATTACCAATCTGTGCAAATCCATTAAGTCTTGTCTATTAAATTTCCCCAACATACTAGAGAATGTTTTGTGATAACTAGTATTCCCATCTGCTCTAATTATCTTATAAACATGAATATCCTCTATATCATTTGTAAACATACATGTTCTTTTTCTTCCATCTTTCTAGACAACTGATATCCCAATTCAAATAGGAAAATGTATGATAGTGCTCATAGTACACTTCACTGTCGTCATTAGAATTATCTTTATACTTAACCTAGCTCTTCCTTCTCCTTTTTTACAATGATGCTTATTCTTCTATATCATCCTTTGCCAGATTTCATCACTTGTGGTTTCTTGGGTTGAACTTCTATGTTTGCTTTTGATCCTGCTAACTCTTTTTTAATCTTTTTACCTGACTTTTGAGATTTTTTCTCTGATTCCTTTGGTGTAAATACTTGAATCATCTTGTTGCTGTCTTTGTCATACAAACCCCTGGATTTTCTTCATAAGGATTTTCCTTTTAGCTGACTGTGTTTGTAACCACCCATGTTCTTTAGATAAGTCATCATAAGATTCCTCCACTGTGTTTTAGTAGGTGGTTTGTTTCTGATTACCTCTACTCTTTTAGCTGCTAACTATTTCTTTCTCCTTTTAAAGAATTATGCCAATAACCTGGCCCTTTATTCAATTGTATACTTCTCTTGTTCTTCTTGTGTCATTCTAGTAGCCAGTTCATAATCAGCATCTATCCTTGCCTGCACCTCATCAAACATTTCAGCTATAGCAAACTTAGAAGCCTCTTCTTGTCTTTCTCTTTCTACTCTGAGTTCTTCATCTAATTCTTCTTAAAGTCTTAAGGCTACTTCAGCATCTCTTTCAATCTGTGCATCACCTTGAACCTTTTTCTTTGTCTTCTCTAAAGGTTCAGTCTCCTGTAGAATACCTTTACCTTTGTCTTTAGGATCAATTGTTAGAAGAGTTGAAGTTAGTTAATTAATCATAGGTCAGACGGTCTTTTACATCTTTTGATTGCATCTCCTTTCATTTTTGATTTCTCTTCCTTAATCTTAAACAAAGTCTGAGCTATAGCTATAGTAACATCCTCATCATCAAAGAATGTTGTTTTTGTAGGAGGAGTCCTTGGTGCAGCAGTACTAACTCCCTCACCAGTAGTATTAAAACTCCTTTTGTGTCACCACTTTGTATCATCAGACCAATCTTTCTTGGTTCTATGATCTTTTCTAGATACAAAATCCATCTCTTCATCCACAAGACATTAAAATCATCAAAATCCACTTCCTTTAAACATTGGCTTTGTCTTGTCACTTGTCCTCCCTTATTTGGATGCATCCTCCTTATCCAAATCATCATCAAAAGACTGAACCTGCCTGTATATCCTCCTTTTTAGGTGTGAGATGCTTGACTTCCTCTATCTTTCTAATTTTTTGACTCTTTTCTTTAGTTTGAGGATCTCCAATACAGCTGAGCCATCTTCTCTTTCTCCAAGTCAAGAACATGTTTTGATAATTTTGTACACATAGCCATCAATTCTTCTAGTTTTAATCTACCCTCATCACTTCCAGGTGTGTAACCTCTTGGGAGAGGTGAATCATGAGGTGTAGGTGGTAAAATTCCCATCAATTCAAAAGTATGTGCCATCTTTCCCTCCCTACTTCTAGATATGTGACTTATGGAAAGGTGGTTTTTGGGCTATTTAAGCAGTCTCTCAGACCATTAGTCTGAGCAGGAGCACCCCCATGGTTTCTTGGCGCCTGGGACTACCACCTGTATCTATTCCTAGAAAAATGTCAACATTAGGCATTGCCATGTTCTGGGTTAATTATGTTATCATTGTCCTGTGCTGCAACTAAGCTAGCTCGTTAGTGGAGTAATAGCCTTTCCACCTGTCGCCCCTCCTTATGGACAACCTCATTTGCTCCAAGATCTAGAGGCATACTAGTCTAAGGTAACTCAATAACCTTTTTGGCTCTCCTAAGTTTTTGTGTCTTTTTGTGTTTTCTTTGATATGTAGATGGAGATGTGAGTATTTGCTTAATGTTAGCTTCAGTCGGAGGTTCATGGGAAATTGTTGGAGGTGTTTTATTTTGAAGTAGTTCAGTTTGAGGTTCTGAAACATTTGGTTGTGAGGTAGAGGGTGTGGGTTGTGGTTGTTTAGTGTGGTGTTCTGAACTTTCACCCTTTAGGTGCTTTGGGATTTGCACCAAAACCTGATTCAAAAAGTGGAGTAACTTTTCTTGAAAAACTTTTACTTTGCCTTGCCATATTTGAGAAAACTTTTTTAGTATGGCTTGGTGTTTCATAAGTATCATTAAAAGGTTCTGGTAAATCTTTAAGCTGGTTATTAAATAAGAGTTATAAATAATAATTAGATACATTACAAAACTTCTTTGGATCCAAGTTCCTTAACATACCATCAAAAATTAATTTAGAAAAATTAAATTTTTGACCCTTTGCCAAACATATAATGTTGTAGGCAAATTGGTTGAAAACTCATTCCAGCCAGTTGATTTTGAACTTATACAATGAAGGATGGTATGTATCAAGAATTTCCATTGTGGAGAGAATGAACCTTTTTGAAAAGTAAGTTTTGTTGAAAGTTGTTCATACCCCATCAATGCAAGGTTTTCAAAAATTTCATCATTTATGAGGCAAGTAATACCATCCTCATCATCAAAGAGAAGATCATTCCTCACTGATGATTATGTTATCACTACTGCCTTGCCATCAACTATGGCATGTATTTGCTTTACTGAATTGACTGTTTTAGAAGTGGCAGTATTCCAAAACTGTTCAATATAAGAAGCATAGATAGTGGGACTTACAGTGAGAGCATAATTGATCGAACATGTAGAGAGGAAGTCCACTATCTGATGAAATTCTGCATTCTCATCACTCTTTTCCAAATACGCGACCATGTTGTGTTGGTTTACAAAAGCAAGATCAGCCATGAATAATTGAATTTTGTCAGTGTGAAAATCGATTAGGGTTTGATGAATTATGAGCAATTGGTATTTGTGAAAGATATTGTTTGATTAATAGGCTTATATAAGCACTAAAGAAAACTTAAGAGGAAAGTAGCCGTTAATTTGTCATTAAGTACCCTAAATCAGTATTTAGTAACGGTTAACTTAGCTTACTAGTATAGGTAGCAATACTAAGTTTGTATGCTAGTACTAAACTTTATATACTTATAGTTTTTGGCAAACTACCAGCCATCAACGGATTTGAGAATTCTTTACCAGTCGTCGTTTGCCCTGGAATAGCCAATTCTTTCTTGTCTGTTAGACATGGTGAATTGATGACCATTTGTTATGTGGTGAAAACCAACATGTGAAACATCAACAGTATTAACAAAGTCACCAGCATTCACACCAAATCAGCATATCCATTATTAATCAAAGTTATCTTTAACCTCTTCTAATACTGCAAAATGTTAGTTCCAAACACACAAGAAACCAACTTTAAAACCATCTTGCATATTTGCTCTTAATAACTAACAATATTAACTGTTAAGCTTAGCAGTATAAGTATCAGTTACCAAGAATTAACCTAATTTCATCACTTGCAGCTCTTGCACTCCATTCTTAAGCTTCCGTGATGTATAAACAATTGCACTTATACTCATTGTTTCCATATTAGCCTTCCTCAAACAAAGTTTATGTGTATTTATTTTCAGCTATGCCAATACACATATACAAAGCATCACTAAAATTAGACTAACAGTATTAACTTTTTCTCCAATAACTATACAACAACATGCCTCTATTCATCACAAGCACATTGAATTTTACTAGATAGACATGTGTGAATTCAGATGATCCATATTTATGTATTAACCCATGAATAAAAGTTAATACTACTGTCTAATCAAATAAAACCTCCTCAAACAATATTCAGAGATTAAGTAATCCAATGCTTGCAATCAAAAATTAAACCTGCATAACATCAAAGGCATTTGTGTGATGTTGTTAACATGTGTCTATGTGAATATTGATCACTTAAATCAACCTTCTTCTTATAAGAACTCCATAATGAAATGGTGCCTTATCTCAATGTACTTGGTTTTTTGATGAAACATTGGAATTCTTCACAATACAAATGATTGCTTTCATTATCAATGTTAAATCTTGGTGTTCTTGGGAATTGAACCCCATAATCAAGCATTTGATTGGATCCATAACCCTGTCCGACAGCAATTAGCCAGCAGCAAACATACTTTGCTTCACTCGTTAGAATTGTGCTAACTTATAGTGTGCTTCTTTCATTGCATGAAATTAACATCTTGCCAAGAAATTGAAACCCTCTTGTTGTAGATTCCTGTCAAGGCTTGCTTCTAACATAATCTCTTTCAGAAAAAGGCTTTAAGACAAAATGGTGAATCTCTAGGTTACCAAAGAGGCCTAATTCAGATTAACTTTCAAAAGTATCTAAAAATTATCGTCACATATGTAATTGTGAAGTCTTTGGTGTATCTTTGGAAACTTACACAAGCTACTAACAGCATACATTATGTTAGGCCTAGAAGCTGTCAAGTATTCAATGATTCCTAATCATTTGGTTGATCTGTATAAATAAACATCTATAGCTTTAGCTTCTTCATCCTTGATCATTACCTTATTAGTCTCTATTATAATGCTTGATGTCTTCATAGTGATAAAATCAAACTTTTTCAATATATCAACCACATATTTATCTTAGCTAATGAAGATTTCATCCTTCTTCTGTTGTACTTATAATCCTAAGAAGAAAGTGAGCTCCCTCATAGAACTCATCTGGAATTTCTTGTGCATCATCTGCTCAAACTCATCACATAAAGACTTCTTTGTATGACCTAAAAATTATATCATCAACATAAATCCTGACTAAACTATGATACTCCTTTGTCCTTCTTGATAAACAAGTCTTATCTCTAGTGCCTCTTCTAAATCAATTTTAAATAAGTAGGTTGTCAAGGTCTCTTTTCCAGGCTTAGGGTGCTTGATGTAGACCCATATAGCTTTTTTACTTATAAACATTATCAGGGAATGTGGATCTTTTAAAAACAGGAGGTTGGTACAATACACCTCTCTTCTATTGTACTATATAAAAAGGCACTCTTCACATCCATCTGGTACACAATAAACCCCATAAATGATGCATAGGCCAAAAATAACCTGATTACTTCAATCCTAGCAACAGGAGCAAAAACCTCATCATAATCAATTCCTTCCTCTTGGGTATAACCTTGTGCAACCAGTCTTGCCTTGTTTCTGACTACAATTCCTCTCTCATCTTTCTTGTTTCTATATACCCACTTAGTTTCAATAGCTCTCTTGCCTTTAGGAAGATCCACCAGAGTCCAAACCTTTTGAAGTTTAAATTGAAGAAGCTCCTCTTGCATTGCTTCTATCTAGCTTGGATCTGTCAAAGCTTAGATCACCTTTTTGGGTTCTATTTGAGAGAGAAAACAGGCAAACAAGCAGTTCTGGTAATCTTTGTGATTTGTTCTTCTTTGCTTGCTAATGTAGCTGACCATAGCATTTTCTTTAGAAAAATTGATCATTCTCCTTGTTTGAATAGCTGAATTTATGTCTCCAATAATGTGGTCTTTAGGATGATCCTTGTAAATTCTAGTTGTGGGAATAGGGCTGACATTCATGGTGGTTTCCAAATTGTTGAGGTCAACCTCTGCACCCACATCTTCATCATCATATGCACCTCTAAAGATACCAGTAGAATCCTCCAAATCAGGTAAAAAAGGATCAATTAGAAGATCATTATTGTCAAAACTTTGCCCAGCAACACTAACAGATAGACTAACAGTATTAAGTCTGTTAGTGCTGTTAGTGATAGTAGCCTCTCCTTGACCAGCCAATCTTTCAGTTTCTTGATCAAATTGTTTTCTAAGAGCTTCTTCTTGATCTCTAACATCTTTCTCATGACCATTTTTATCACCATCTTTTGTTGGATACTGGGCATCATTCTTCTTTCTAGCATCATCAACAAACTCATCATCTGAGCTCTTTGGACCTTGAGAATTAGAAGTCAAAAATGGTAGCAAAATATATTCATGATTAGATGTTTGTTCCTGTCTAGTTTGCACTTCATTAACATTTATCTCTATACCTGCATCATTATTAGTTTGATTTCTTACAGAAACTGGCTCATAATTCATAGATTTTGTCAGTGAATCAATATCAAAGAGCCATTCTGGACCACTTCCTGCAACATTAGGTTTATTTTCAAGAAATTTAATATGCAGGTTCTCTTCAACTTTCTTCGTTCTAGTGTTAAATACCCTAAATGCCTTACTATTTATAGAGTATCCAACCAAGAACCCCTCATCGACCTTCCCTTCAAACTTACCTAGATGATCTAAGGTATTCAAGATAGTAACAGGACACCTAAAAGGTCTCATGAAGTCTAGATTTGGTGATCTACCAATTAAAAGTTCATAAGGTGTCTTGTTATGAGGCTTTGTTATCAAAACTCTATTCTGAACATAGCAAGCAGTATTAATTGCTTTAGCCCAAAATGTGGTAGGTAATAGTGAATCTGCTAGCATAGTCCTAGCTGCCTCTATTAGTGTTCTATTTTTTCTTTCAGCTACTCTATTTTGTTGTGGAGTCCTAGCAATACTAAATTCTCTCTTGATTCCTTTCATCTCACAGAACTGATTCATTTCACTATTCTTAAACTTATTTCACTAGTCTCATCCTTAGAGGGCAAAAATAAAACCCAACTAAACCTACTAAAGTCATCAGTGACAACAAGGCAATACATCTTTTTATTTAGACTCTTTACAAATGTTGGACCAAACAAAGATCACAAGCTTGGTCTTACAGGAGGCTTTGTGCTGCTTTCCCTTCTGACAAGCAACACATTTATGGTCATTTTCAAAAAGCTTTGAAGGGAAACCTCTAACAAGGTTTCCCCTCACAAGTTTGTTCATAGTTTTAAAGTTTACATGACCAAGCCTCCTATGCTATAAATTAGACTCATCTATTGTAGCCTTGACTTTCATCAAGTAACTTAAAATCAGGAGATAGAATAAGACATTCAGTCTCAGTGAAAAGAACACTATTTTTCTTGTCACACATTTGTAAGACAGACAATATTATTATGTCTGGACTTTAAGCGAGTACTTGACCTTTCATCAAGTAACTTAAGAATCAGGAGAAGAAATAAGACATTCAGTCTCAGTGAAAAGAACATTGTTTTTCTTGTCACACATTTGTAAGACAGAGAAAAGATTAAACTTAAGTTCCTTTACAAAGTATACATCTTCAAAGTCTAATTTCCCAGTCCTAATTTTACCTTTTCTAGTAATTTTACCTCCTTTAGGACTTCTAGCAAATGCAACAAATCCTCCATAAATGTCTTGATAATATGTTAGGTAGGACTTGTTCCCAGTAATATGCCTAGAGCATCCACTATCAAAATCCATTGATCCTATAAAGCATATTGTGGATTACTCTGCACTCAAAATAAGAGAATTAGTTTCTCTTAGGGACCCAAGCCATCGCTGACTTGAGTCTGCCTTGAGGATCAACATAGTCAAATCTTTTAGGCATGTATGATCCACTATCTTTGGAGATGTGGTCAATTACTTTTCCTGTTGGTCTCCAAATCCAGCATGCTGAGGACTTAACAGCATTTTCCTCATGTCCCTGAACAGCACTAACTACTGCTTTTGTCCCAGCAGTAGTTACATTTTTTACCTTAGCATTACTAACTTTTTCTTTAAAATCACTGTTTTTATGTGTTGTTCTTTGATAAATAGTCCTCTTAATTGATGAATGTGACTTATGAAAAACATTTGAACATGTTTTTGCACCATTCATAGTTGGTCTAGATGCAGCAGTATTAACTAGTACATTGCCAGACTTTGTTAAGACTGTAGTTGGAATAAAATTTCTTTTAGGATGTGGGTGAGTCAATTTATTTTGGTGATTCACCCTCTGAGCATTGTTTCATACTGGTCTAACTTCCCTTTGACCGGTGACCCTTTCCATATTATTCAACATAGATTTTCCAACCATTTTATTCTCATAAAAGTTACAGTCCTTAATTAAATGGTTAAGACTTTCACATACAAAATAAGCTTTCTTATTGAACTCAAAACTACCCCCTAGTTTCTGAGTCATCAGTCCATTCTAATTTCTTTTATCAACCCTAGGACTCTGACTTTTCCTAAGGTTTTTAGCTTGCCTA
>BQNB010113553.1:0-21917 GCA_026074375.1 Tanacetum coccineum
GCCAACATGAACGAGTACTGCCCTTCTCTTCCTCCAACTTATGAGAGGCCTATGCATTGCTAATATTCTAAAGTTGTAAGTTTTCACCTTTCACGTATATTGTATTTGTCTAAAACTTTGTATTGTGTTGTTCCTTACATAACTACATGCTCAAAGTAGAGGAGAGTACGCGTAAGAAGTAATTTCTTCCACTTGTTATCATCAATCTGTTATTGTTTGTATATATGATTCTCAACTTGTAGTTCTATGAAATTTTATGCCATACACCTATCAATTATATTGTCGATTGTTTTTATATATATATATATATTCTGATGATATTATGTTTTATCGGCTTACTGGAAATTTAATGAATAGATATGGGATATCACTCTTTCAGCATGCCTCTGATGTGTAACTTGATCATGATTTATGAACTGTGTTTAAGGACGTATATAGTAGTGACAGTATGTGCCGAGTAAGAACGGTTAGGAGTACAGGTGGCAAAGTAGGTTAAATAGGCGGTCTGGTAGCATCATGTAAAGGGCAGTTTTAGTTGTTTGGATTGGGTTGACCCACCAACATATGATATGGCAGATTAACATCGGAAACATTTGCTGTGCACTCTTTTTAAGTAAAGTTATTAGTTATACTTTTTCGATACGTGGTTTATATAAGTGGCAGTGACTAGTTTTAACCCAAATGGGTATACATCTATAGCCCCTTTATGTACATTGTACCATCCCCTCGTATACTCGCTTCTGTTCTCATACGTGTGATCCCTTTTACCTTTGTGGCTCATTCTGCGTGCCCATGTTCCATTATAGGACAAGGCCAGCATTATGTATTACACCTTTCTTGAAATGATTGACAACACGTATTGACGTGAACCATGTCAAAGGTTGTTTCATAAGTTTGTTGTGTATGTTACGGGTAGTTGGACAAAAAAAAATCTAAAGAAAAGTTTTTGTGTGGTTCAAAAACTTGTCAATATCGGTGTTGCTCTCAATTCCACCTTTGAAATATTCAACAGCTACTGGGTTTGGTCAAATTGCAGGTTTCTTTCTAACCTTTCGTAATTGCAAGCATCATCCCGTGGGAAACTTTTTGCTGACAGTTTTCGTCCAAGTACAAAGTTAATGACTAAAACACCCTTGTCAAAAACTGCGAACTCAAGGACGAAAACTGCAACCTAATGTTCTTAACAGGGACAGTGCCTGCACTTATAAAAAGTTAAGATGAAACCTGCATTTTAACCAAACTACAGGGACAATTTTTGCAATTTAGTCTTGACTAAAGTCTAAGAATCTTGTCTATTAAAGTGTGATCATTATTGGATACACGATTCAGATAAATGAACCCTTCATTGACTATAAACAAAAGTCAAGTTGCACATGCCCTGCTCTTAATAATTTCTTTCCTCAATTCCACATGACCAGATGATTTTTTAAGAATTTTTATATTATCGACTACTTAACTATTTTATAAAAGGGTTTTTTCTAACTTATGCATTGGGAGCACAAGTTAAGAGGGTCCTATGTATCATCCTTTTAATGGCCGGTAACCATTGAGTGGTCTTCGTATCAGGTTTCACAATCACTGACCTATCAAAAGATGACATGCAGGCATTAGGACCTTCTTTTACCTGTGCCCCTGAGACACAAGTTAGAAAAATCTATAATATAATTTTTTACACGACAAATTTATCCCATATTTTTATATCAAGAATTAAACTTGTGACTCTTTAATTGAGTAACTTTTCATACAACATGAGGTATAATTGAAACACAAGACAAAACAATGGTTATTTGTAATAAAATTTAGACATTTAATGGTATGAAGTGTGAACATGAAGAGGCATATAACTTTTCTAAAAGATGTTAATATGAAGATGGGTATAAATTAGAGAACTTGTTTTCTTTGCCTTTTGGAACATTCTCAATGACTTATTCACATCCTACGTAATCTTGGTTGTTCAAGTTTTAAAATATTTGGAAAAATTGTAACATATTCGAGACGTCTTATTTAGTTGGTAAGCAAATGTCAATAATCTAGAGATCAACTTAAACATCAAGATGACCATTTCCACAATTTTGTATGAACATTTCAAATCCTAAAGTTCAACTTTCTACAAATTAATTAAGTATAAGTATATGATTACGTATGCCGATTAATTTTCAAAGTACGGCATTGTACAATATAATTAGGTTATAATTTCGACATGGTGTTCCATTTGTTCTAACCGGGTCGATTCACTATTGCAAGTATAAATATTCTAGAAACGTGATTGTGTGTTTGAGCTATTTAAGCTAGGTGCGAGCTTTCGGAAGCCGAACTCAAGCTAGCATTACAAAGGCTCCTCAATCTATCGAGTCGTGTTTTTAAGAGGCGTTTGATTCGCAAAATGTTTTTGAAAGAATTGTAACCAGTTAATAGAATTGTAATCTAATCGGAATGAATTATAATGTGTCAAAGAAATTGTAATCGTAATCTGAATAGTTGTAATGTGAATACATTGTAATATGCATTAATTATAATTCAAAATAACAATAATAATTATTAATAATAATAATATTTTGAATTAAAACGTAATTCAAGACTTTTCATTCAATTTCGTACGTAATATAAACTCGCCCATGTGATGTAATTAGAATGATTGAATTATAATTATATTGAAAACCAAACAACCTACATAAAGTAATTTAAATTACAAATTCATCCATTCTGTAAATCAAACAATCTATTACAATTATGCAACGTTTTGAAAACCAGGTTTTGAATCGACCCGGTCGAGTCACCGGGTCACCGGGTTACCGGTTCAACCGGTTGGACCGCCGGGTCAACCCGGTTTTCCAATATATATATATATATATATATATATATATATATATATATATTCAATAATTAGAAAGAAAGTATGTATATAAATCATGAAATATTCCATATATTAAGCCTAAAGACTATTTATTAACAAATATAACATGTAAAATTAAAATTACGTCGCAAATATATACAATTAACATGTTTTATTTATAAAAAAATACGAAAAAACCGAAACCCGGCCGGGTCTCATGACCCGGGTTGACCCGGGTCACTCCAAACCCGGCCAAACCCGGCGGGTCAAACCGGGTTTCGAAAATATGAAACCCGGTTTAATTTGACCATTTTTTTCGGCCGGAACCGGTTCAACCGGTTGACCCGGCCGGGTCGAACCGGGTTTCAAAACACTGCAATTATGTTCATTGCTACCAAATTACAACCAACCACACACGACCTACCTTTCTTCTAGTATGCCTTTGTCTTGAAAGTTGAAAGTTCACTCGTTTAACTTCATTGACCAAAACAAATATTCACACACAAGTGGACAACATCACAACCAAAAACACTTCCATTATTTCATTAAACAAATCCAACAATCAAACATTTCCAACTTCCTACTTCCTTCCTTCAATCACACCCCATATATTCAAAACAAAATCTCATCATTTCCTTAAAAAAAAACACATACCAAAACAATGAAAATCTCACACTTTTTAACCTTAATTATCCTCCAAATCCTCATCATCTCATCACAAGCACTCCCACATTTCTTCCCAAACATTTCATCCATACCAAAAACCCTACTCCCTAACATCACAAATAGCCCATGGCACACTTTCGCGAACCTTTCGGGCTGCCACACTGGCCAAAAACTCCAAGGAATCTCAAAACTTAAAACCTACTTCCATCACTTTGGATACATTCCCAACAACAATGACACCAGTGATGAGTTTGACATGACACTAGAATCCGCAGTTAAAACTTACCAAAAAAACTTTAACTTGAATGAAACAGGAGAATTAGACCAATCCACACTTGATCAAATACTAAAACCAAGATGTGGAGTTGCAGATATAGTTAATGGAACTAGTACTATGAATAGTGGGAAAGTTGTTAATAATGGGAATAATGTCATGCATTATTCGTTTTTTCCTGGCAGGCCCAGATGGCCTCCCAGGAAAAGGGACTTGACTTACGCGTTTGATCCGCGTAATGAGCTGAGTGCTGAGGTGAGAGGTGTGTTTAGTAATGCGTTTATAAGGTGGTCTGAATGGACCCCTTTGACGTTTACTGAGGTAAGTGATTATAGTAGGGCGGATTTGAAGATTGGGTTTTATAGTGGTGATCATGGCGACGGCGAAAATTTTGACGGAGTTTTGGGTAATGTTATGTTCTATACTATATTATAAAGCATTTATGTTTTCGTTTTAGGGTTTTATGTATATTTGGTTTAGGTGGTGTTTGTTTCAGCTAATATAGCTGATTTATGGCTTATTTTGAAAATTTTCGGCTTATATAAACAGAAACTTTTCAAAGTAAGCCAAAAAAATGAGCTTATGAAACATAAGCACAACACCAAATAAGCCATAAGCCGGAATAAACACCCAACTAGTTGAACTTTATTTAAAGCTCTAATTAGCTATAGGTATTAAACTTGATTAGGATCTCTACAATACATGAGTTTCCCTTGTGAGTATCCTATTGTCGTCGCGGCTAATTACTACTTGTCGGT
This sequence comes from Tanacetum coccineum, assembly GCA_026074375.1. Classification (NCBI taxonomy): domain Eukaryota; kingdom Viridiplantae; phylum Streptophyta; class Magnoliopsida; order Asterales; family Asteraceae; genus Tanacetum; species Tanacetum coccineum. The sequence continues at coordinate 4,532 of BQNB010113553.1, forward strand.
AAAATCGTTTTTTGTTCCACAATAATCACATTTGCAAATAATCAGTTTTGTTGCTAGAAATCAGTTCTGTTGCATGACTTTTTTTTTCGCAAAAAGCCACTTTTTTTACATTAGATTATACTTCAACTTGTAAAGTAATTAACTCGAGGACAACAAAGGTATTTTGCGATAAGTGTAGGGTATCGGGAGGTAGGATGTAGTCACTCACTTCTCAAACCGAGTGTTGAGAAACTGCTTTCATAAAAACCTCCGGCAAAAAGCGTGTCGCAAACTGAATGATCACTTTGATAAAAACTGTCAAAATGTTGCAAGTAGTATCTCCAATAAGTTAGCTTAATGATTTTTTTCATTACTAGAAGTTGTACTAACAAATTCATTCCAATTATTATCAGGAACACTAGCACACGCATTCGCGCCACCACAAGGCCTACTACATCTCGACATAGACGAGACATGGCTAATAAACGACATAACCACATCCTCATCCTCATCCGCAATGGACCTAGAATCCGTAGCAGTCCACGAAATCGGACACTTACTAGGCCTAGGACACTCATCGTTCGAGGACGCAATCATGTTTCCAACGATATCGTCGGGTGTACGAAAAGTCGAGCTAGCGCAGGACGATGTCGAAGGTATACAAGAGTTATATGGTTCGAATCCTGAAAATAACAATGGTACAACTGGACCTTCGTTACGTGAGAGGGATACTAATGGGTCACATGATAAAAAAGTTGGAAATTTATTTTTGGCTTTTGGGTTGATATTATTTTTATTTGTTTTGTAAGATAGTTGATATTTTTTATTATTGATGTGATTTAAAATTGGCCCAAATGATTATTTTTTAATTATTGAGGGGTGTAGCTGTATTTTTGATTTTTTGACTATGGGATATGTATATTCTCTTTTTTATATATTGTAAATAAAATATAGTTTAAAGTACAATTTTATTCGTATGACTTTGTTTTCTTTAAGAGAACCACATACTCTCGGGGTGGTGTTATAGGATACATATATGTACTATATATACATATAGAGGAATGTTAAAATAAAAAGACAAATATTCGTGAGAAGAATAAAAAGAAAACTTTTTTTTTAAGTTTTCGAAAAATTCCAAAAAAATTCCATTAAATCGGGTATGTTGGTGCATAAAACTTTTGTAAAAGAAGTTTTTCTAATTTTGAGTTTTTATATTTTTTTTTAATGCGCAAAAAAAAAAATTTGATGCACAAAAAAAATTTGATGCACAAATTTTTTGACTTGTTATAGTTTGATGCGCAATAAAATTTTGATGCAAAAAGTCAAAAGAAGTTGGGTACAAAAACGAATTTTTGATGCACACAAAACCGATTTAATGCACAAACGTTTTTTTTAATAAATTTTTTTCGGCAAAACTATCCACTTTTAGAAAAACTTCCTTTACAACTTTTTCATGCACCAACATACACGATCTTGTGATATTTTTTCAGAATTTTTTGAGAACTTTTTAAAAAAAATAAATCTTTTTATCCTTCTCACGAATATTTGTCTTTTTATTTGATATTTATCCTATACATATATACATATATATACATATATATATATATAAAAATGACTCTTAAAATGAAAATGACATAAAATAGACGGCCAATAAATCATATTGACTTGTTCAAAAAAAAATATCAATTCTGACTAGCCTGCACCTTTGTTGGAATGCATAGACGAAAATCTTTTTTGATTGTGTAAAATGAAATTAAAAGTGAAGGTACGTAGATGGATTTATAATTTGGATTTGGATTTAAATTTAAATTTAAATTTGGATTATGATTTGTGTTTCAGTTTGATGTACGAGAGAGAAATTGTAAAAGTTGTTTGTTTTCAAAATTATTGTTTCATGACAAAAAACGCACACTTTAGAAAAAATGCATTTATGATTGTTTTTTTTTAATTTTTAGCAGAATGACTGTTTTATCTTTTTTTTTTGAACGGCGGATTTTATTGAAACAAAAAGACTAGCAAGAAGCTAAAAATTACAAAGTAACAAGATGCGGGTTTTTAAGCCAATCTACTCAACTAAAAGACTTTTTACATCTATGTTTACACCAAATGAAGGATCGGGTGACTACCTCCTCAAATATAAGCGCCTTCAAAGGACAAGTCGAACAAAAAATGTTCTTGTTACGAAAAATCTAAATGTACCACCACATGACATAACAAACGCCTTCGAACAACTCTAAATGTCCCCATGAGTTTACTTTTGAGAATGACTATTTTACATTTAACAAATTAATTAAAGTCTTTTGTAAAGTTTGTAATAATAATAATTTCAAACAAGAGTAATATGGTAAATTTGATCAAACTTTTATATCTATTTTTAGTAGTAAACGACGTAAACTATAAATTTAGGACGAAAAAAATATATTCAGATATAAATTAGAAATGAGATTTATAATTCTTTATAAATTAAATATACATAGGCCCACAAGCCATAAATGTTTTTGTCAAACAAAATGTTTTTATCAAATAAGTAAAATATCATATATGGCATGTAAATTTACACGTAACTTAAGAATTTTTGTTTTACTTACTTGCATAAAATATACAATTTAGTTGTGTACAAAAGTCAACAAGGATGATGGAATTGTCAGAACTCCAAAGGGTCATGCTGGGTTTTGTTAAAGACCATATCCAAAGGTGTCAAACACTGTTTCACAACCGAAAACTTAAAACAACCTGTTTGTATCACTTGAAAACCATTTTCTCAAACCAAAACACTAATAACAAACAACTCCTGAATGTTATGTACAAGGTTGGTTGCTCGGTTGTAAGGAGAGCTCAAGATCGCATTTATCGTCGTCACATCAATTTTATAGTTTACAATTAACTTCACCACCAACTTAATAAAACAACTTATTGCAATGTGTTCTCCATTGTAATTTGAGAGGTAAAGTGGGAGCAAAGTAAAGAAAACTAAATTTAGTTTATGTTCTTGAGATTTTTTGAATAAAAGAAGTAAAGTAGGTGGAGGTAAATCATATGCATTTTAGCCCCATAATGTTACTGCCCAAAAGTGGGATGAAAGTGAAGGAAAGTATATGGACCCACTTAAAATTACTAGCCGGGTACCCGCGCAATGCGGCGGCTGGTACCCTGTGACTTTTTGCGGCGAGCAAATTGTTGAGTTGTGGAGGCTTATATTGTTGGGTGCAAACCCAATCCCACATCAGTAGAATGAGTAAAGTGAATTAGGGTCTCACACTTATAAATACCCCTCATTGTAATTGTAAATTGTACAAGCACCAAAGATAATAATATTCTCTCTAGTTCAAAAGTGGACTGACCACGATTGTATAAATTGTGAGAACCACTATAATTTCGTGTGTGTTCTGTTTCCGCATTTGTGTTCTTACGTTTTCGATCTGGTAGCCTCCGTCTATCTCTGTTTGTTTTTGTTGTGGTGTTTAGCATCGTTGTTTATTGCCCAACAAAGTGGTATCACAGCTAGGTTAGGCCCGTTGTCAACAATGACAGAAGATGGTAAAGTTAAGATCGAATGTTTTGATGGTCGGGATTTTGGTTTCTAAAAGATGAGGATCGAAGATTACTTGTATCAGAAGAAGCTACATGAACCCTTATCTGAAACAAAGCCTAGTGGGATGAAGCAGGAAGATTGGGCTTTGTTGGATAGGCAGGCTCTAGGTGTTGTAAGGCTTTCGTTGGCAAAGAACGTAGCCTTCAATGTTGTGAATGAGAAAACCACTTTTGGTTTACTCAAGGCTATGTCCAACATGTATGAGAAGCCTAGTGCTTCAAACAAAGTTTTCTTAATAAGGCAGCTTGTGAACACGAAGATGACAGAGGGTGCGGCAGTTGCAGATCACGTGAATGAGTTTAATTCGGTGATATCAAAATTATTATCAGTTGATATTAAGTTTGATGATGAGATGCATGCTCTGTTATTGTTGTCTTCGTTACCTGATAGTTGGTTCGGCACCGTTACAGCAGTTAGTAGTACATCTGGTACGAATAAGCTGACGTTCGAAGGTATTAGGGATATGATTCTCGGTGAAGACATTCGCAGTAGAAATTCCGAGGAATATCCAAATTCTTTGTTAAGTGCGACGGGTCATGGGAAGAAGAGTAATCGGGGTAGATCGGGATCCAGGAAGAAATCGGCATCGAAGAACACTCGGAACATCACGTGATGGAACTGTGGCAAAAGGGGCATATTAAAAGTCAGTGTGAGGCTGCAAAGGGTGTTGTAAATGTCTCAATGGACGCTTTTGATGATGCTCTGTTATGCTGCGTAGAGGAATATTATGAATCATGGGTTATGGATTCGAGTGCCTCATTCCATGCAACCCCGAGCATGGGAATGATGAAGAACTTCAAGCCACTTCTTGGGAAGGTTCGTTTGGCAGATATGAAGGTTCTTGATGTTGCGGATATTAGGGACGTGGTCCTCAAGACTACCTTTGGTACCGAGTGGATTCTGAAGAATGTGAGGTACATTCCAAGCCTCAAAAGGAAGTTAATCTCTATAGGGCAGTTGGATAATGAAGGGTACCATATAGGCTTCGGTGATCAAATATGGAAGGTGACAAGAGGTAGTCAAGTAATTGCTCGTGGGTGTAAAAGGGGGACCTTGTATATGGTCGAGATTCCAGTGACGGAATGGTTGGGCGAGAATCTAAAAGAGGATGTCGATAGGGAGGCTGAAAAGAAGAACGATATCAGTGAAAGGCTCTGTGGGAGGCTCTGTAGAAAGCTCGGTGTTAGGCTCCGTAAGAGGCTCCGAGTGAAGCTGTGTAATAAGCTTCGTGGGCAGGTTTATGCTCCTCGAGCAGAACTCCAAGAGAAGTCGACAAGGGAGACTCTAAGGTTAGATTTAGTAAGTCATGGTGTGCTTTCAAATATTGTTGAGAGTTTGAGAACTTGTAAAGGTTCGAGAACCATGGGAAGTGTCAAAGCCAGTGGGAGCTTGGGTGCTAGTGGGAGCTCTGTAAACAGATTGTCACTCTCTGTTTGTACATACATGGTAAGCTTCGGGTACACTAGAGTGTTTAGACCTTTGAATATTTACTCTCCAATAGCAAGGTGTTTGCGACTAACCAGTTATAGTGAACAAGAATTTTCTCATGGGGCCGCGATTTGCGAGTGGCAAATTAGAATATCCGTACAGTGAGAGCAGGCTATGGTTGAGATGAGTTCACTGGGGGAAAATCAGATGTGGTTTTTAGGTCAGGTTACCAGCAGGAAAGCAAAGGTTAAAATGTGGATGTTCAAGGGTGTGAAGGTGTTCTCACATGTTAACTTTGATGAGTACATCTGCATTGCACTGTCGGGTGGTCTTCTGATTGCTGGGAAGGAAGATCTGATGTGTGTTGAAACTCTGTACGGATGGGTTGTTGGTTTTGATGAAGTGTTGGTGGCAGAATCTAACATGACAAAGATCACCAAGCTAAAGAGATGGTTTCCTTTAGAAAAGAATTCTGCAATGCTGAAGCTTGGTGAGGCTTCGACATGCCTTCTCAAGAACTGAGGAGGTGGTTGAACTAGAGATAATAGAGTTGTCTATCTCAGTTTCTAGATGTTGTTCATGATACCTTGTATCGAAAGTCTCCTAACTCGGAGTTTAGTTAGTAGAGCGTGTCCCGTAGGTTCGGCGGTACGGAGAGGTAGGAACGGAAACATTGTTGAAGGGATGATGATGTAGATTTACTGAAGTTACTTGAGACGAGAGCAGATCAGCCTCCAAGTGGGAGATTGTTGAGTTGTGGTACTTGTGGAGGCTTATATTGTTGGGTGCAAACCCAATCCCACATCGGTAGAATGAGTAAAGTGGATTAGGGTCTCACACTTATAAATACCCATCATTGTAATTGTAAATTGTACAAGCACCAAAGATAATAATATTCTCTCTAGTTCAAGAGTGGACTGACCACGATTGTATAAATTGTGGGAACCACTATAAATTCGTGTGTGTTTTGGTTCCGCATTTGTGTTCTTACGTTTTCGATCTGGTAGCCTCCGTCTATCTCTATTTGTTTTTGTTGTGGTGTTTGGCATCGTTGTTTATTGCCCAACACAAATGTTATCCGGCTAAGCGTTTTTCTAACGAAAAAATAAAGAATCTATGTAGTAAGTAGCAGTAAGAGTTGAGGAGTGAAAGTGAGGGTATATTGAGAGACTATTTTTGCTGTGACAAAAAATATTTTTGTGTGGGAGATATGAAATGGTTTGTATGGATATATATTATGGACGCGGTTACACATTTTTAATAATCATTATTGATAGTAATGATTTTAAGCGGTTACACGTTTTTAATAATTATTGGAGGCCGTTACAATGATGGTTTAAGCGGTTACACGTTTTTAATGATATTGCTTATTCTTTTTTTAAGATTTAGAAATGATAAACTTGGACAAATTCAATAATTATTTTTAACAGTGAACAATCACTACATAATAAAACGAAAAAAAAGGAAATTACTGTAGAACGTAAATAGTAGTTAAGTAAATTGAATAATTCTAAACACCCCAATAACCACAAATCAAATATTAAAATTCTAACAATTCAACAAAATAAAACCCCGAACGGGTTATCATCATCATCATCGATCATCAATTCAAAACTACAATAACCAAATCACTAACATAACATGATTAAAAAAACTAACTAAAAATCTCAATCACTTCATCAAAAGTTAATAGATTCAGGATCACGGATGCTTTGCAGATCAAAAGTTAATAGATTTATGTTGTCATCAAACATTTTAACAAAATCATCCAAATCAAACATCTTAAACCCTCTTCGTTCATCTCCAAAACCTTCATCACTTTTTTTTTAAAATGACGTCACCGGAATAAGAAGACCTCCGTTTCTTTGGTACCCGTATTCCTCTTCTGCTTTGGTACCCGTATTCCTCCAAAGCCATGATCATTAGCTTGGCAGACGGCGGAGACAATGGCAGCGGTAGCGGCTGACGGCACATGATGTTGGCAAAGGTGGCGGCAGCACTAAACGGTAGTGGCGGCAAAATCTGGTATGTGAGACGGCGGAATTTGATGGTTTGAAGAAAGAAAGAGAAACGTGTTTGTGTTTTTAAGAGAGATAAAATAAAGAGATGAAAATGGTGTAATGAATTTTATTAGTGTGTTTAGTTTTTATACTCGTATTTGAGTTTGTTGTTTACACTTAAATGATGTTTAATGGACCACATGAATTCAACAGTTACAATTTGACTGAATTGATAACAATATCAATGTTAGCAGTTACAAGTTGACTGTATTAAAAAATCGTATATGAGCCGTTACAACTTTACCATTTAATTGGTTGTTACATGTTTTGGGTTGTTACAAGTTTTGGCTATTAAAGGCTTTTAAATGTGTATGATGAACATTTTCTAATGGTTTTACATATTTTCTAATAAAGTAATCTTTTTTACTTAATATTTTAAGACTTCTAAAAATAGATGGGCTAAATGCTTTATAAAGTAGTATAGACTAAATAGCTCCTATTAGTTTTTTTTAACATGCCCCTATTATAGTTTATTATCAACTCTTTCACTTATTAATTAGTTCATACATTATAAGGTTATTATAGTAAATTAACCTATTACTTTCTTTCTTTCCTTTTTCATTTTATACAACTTGAGAATACATTTTGTAAATTAGTTTCATTTCCTTTATTCTCACATTCTTTGCTTTACTTTATTTCATTTTACTTTCTTCATTAAAAAAAACTTAAGAACATAGCGTAAATTCACTATCAAAACATATCCCGCATAACCATTTAATAAAAACAAACACACACACAATAAACGTTCAAGACTTGGTCGTCCAGATGACCGAGTTCTTCTTTATTTGGTCGAAGATGCGTTTTGCATGAGTGAATGTAATAAGGTAGGACGCGTCTTACATGTGTCAGCTAGGACGAAAACCAGGTCTTGAATGAAGGACTTATTACGGCCGATCTAAGAAAAAAAGTATGATGGATTCATCATGGTTGTTTTTTTTCCCATTCTGTAAAGGTCAAAATGTATTGAGATGTAAACTTTTTTACTACTTATCAATCATGATAGTTCGATAATTCCAAAGAAAGACATTTTCTACTGTAATAATTTTTTTGTTGATAGGGAAAATTTTGATCCAAACAAAACTAAAGACACATGCCGGCCATGATCGGCATCATACAATGTTTATCATTAAATCGTTACATACAATGAATGAATTGAACAAGGTTTTAACTACTCGCGCGTTGCGACTGGGTTAAGATAAATTTTTACGATGATAACATAAATTTTAACGATTTGATATGAATTTAAAAATCTTGTTTAAAAATAATTATAACTTATATAAATAAATAGTTGAAAGTTAAAAAGATGTAAAAATATCAGATTAAAAATAAATTTTAATAGTCACTATTCATAACTATTCATTTTTGATGTCTTTTTATATAATAATCTCTAGGGGTGTTGATCGGTTCGGTTATCGGGTTGTTCGGTTAGTTCGATTAATTTTTTTTTTGTCAACTCGAAAACCGAACCCAACCAAAAAACGAAATTCTTATTGTGGTCAACCCGAAAACCGAACCGAACCAAAAACCGAAATAAAAAAAAAATAATTAAATAGATATTTAGCAAAAAAAAATTATTTCAAGCATAAAAAGTGTTTTTTTATATTAGAATAAAATTTTAAAAGTGTTTTTTATGCATGAATATATATAAAATATATATATTTATATAAATTCGGTTTTCGGTTCTGAATGCCAAACCCATATCCAACCCGAAAACCGAATTTGTAGTTCCGTTCAGTTCGGTTTTGGAAAATTCAATTCGGTTCTTAGTTTGGTTCAGTTGCTTTCGGTTCGGTTTATTCGATTATTTCGGTTTTTTTGCTCACCTAGTCTCTAAGACATTGGTTGGGCTTTAAATAACTTTCCAAAGCATCTCAAAACTTTAAAAAAGTCATTGGGCCTATACCCACCTGGCCACCAATGCCTTAAGCAAAAATATAGGCTAGTCTCACATTTGCATAAAAAATTTAGCTCACAAATTTAGAAGCGAGTCATACATTGAAACGAATTTGTAACCGAGCTGAATTTATCAAGACTCAACTGAACTGAATTTGATTTTTGATGTCGATATCTTTTTGGTAAAATGTAAATCGAACCAAACCGAAAATCAAATTTACATAAATATATATATATTTTTTTATATTTATATATACATTAAAAATCAATTAAAAGCCTTTTTTGGTATAAATATAACAATTTTTAAGGTTGAAAGTATGTTTTGCTGAAAGACTATAAATTTAAGTGAAAAAAATATAAATTATGAATTTCGGTTTACAAATTATGAATTCCATTGTTCTTAATTTTCTGTGTTTAATACAAATTTATTGGGGTAACTCTTTACAAAAAAAAAAGTCAACGTTAAAACCAAACCGACTTCAAATTTGATTTTTGGTTCGGTTTAATCCAACCTGAATTCGTCGTTTTACCCTAAAAAAACATTTAAACGTACCGAATTAACTGAACACCCCTAGTCTTGTCCAAGATACCAAATTTTTGTGTTTTTTTCTAAAAAAATCTATATTTATATTTATATTTATACATCATATAAAGCATTTACCATATTGTTAAAAAAAACCACTTGAAAAACTCAACATATGAAAAAATTACTTGTATAGCCTTCAGATATATTTTATTTATATTTTTGCCAAAACATGTTAGCCATTTAATTTGTAATTATCCATATGATTAGCCATATAACTAGGGGTGTAATCGAGTCAAGCTGAGCTCGAGCTTGACAGGGCTTGAGCTTGGCTTGAAAAGAAAATAGTAGGCTTGAGCTTGGCTTGATAGCTCGTCAAGCTTTAACCATATAGGCTTGAGGTTGGCTTGAGTAGGATTTGATTAAAGCTTGAGCTTAGCTTGAAAAGCTTGAATATGTACAAAATTAATGTATTTAATAGTCAAACGCTCAAACTCATCAATAAACATATGCATAAAGTAAAACAAACAAAAATCATAAGTGAAAACTAAGGTAGATCCATTAAACATTAATAAAACTAACAATAACATTCTCGTAACATTAGAATGAAACATAAGCCAAAGTACTAGTAATTAATGTTCAAACGTACAAAGTATTTCAAAAAAAAAAATACATTAGCCAAAGTACTAATTAGTTTTTGATTAGTTTTGGCTAATATTCTCAAAAGTCAAAACTATGTATGAATAATACAAATCACTATAATATAAATCGTTAGATTAATTATGGTTAAATGTCATTTTAGAATACATTATTCATTTATTTATAAAATAGGTCCTTATAATTAAGTTAATACTCATATTACCCCTTAATTACTAATATGATTTAATCATATATTAAAGCTCGAAAAAGCTTGATAAGAGCTCGAGCCAAGCTATCAAAAGCTTGAGCTTGGCTTGTTATAGGTTTCGAGCTAATTTTTGGGCTTGAGCTTGATAAAAGCTTGACTTGATCAAGTCAAGCTCGAGCTCGAGTTACTTGATTAAAACTTGACTTGATTACAGTCCTACGTATAACTAATATGATTGATTAGCATGATTAGTGGGTAATCAATATTTACCCAAAATAACTCTTTATTGATTAGCATGATTAAAGGTTAATCAATATTTACCCAAAATAGTTCTTGTATAAGCTTCTATATATATTCCTGTATCTTTGTATAACAGACATACAAAATCAATAAAAAATAATGTTATTGTCATATACTTTTAGATTATGAATCCTAGATATTATTTTTCTTTTTGTAAATTACAAAACAGAAGCTACAAGACTTCTTTATAACAAGTATCAAATACGCTACTTAATTATTAGTACATTTTATAAACATATGGCGAAGCAATAACGCCCACACCGAATATGAACTGAACTGCCTCACGACGTTTTAAACATCGTCTTATCTTATACTGCTGCATCACACGAGTAACGTGCTAGTCTAAAATGATCGGCACGCGGATATCCGTATCTCACTCCATATTTGGTAAAACGTATCAAGTAGACTTAAAACGAGCTTGAATCATAGAGTTGAATTTTAGCAAAGTAAAAACAGCGTCAGTCAAGTTTGTATCATCTATTTGTATTTCTTTTGTCACTTTCAACATCTTTTCATTTAAATTCTCAAGAATATCTATTTATTTACTGGACTTTTTATTTTAAAAGGATAATTCTTCAAGAAACTTTTGTTAAAGAGTTTTTTTTTTAACGACAATATTTTCATACCTTATATAACGTATCTCACAATATATATCACAAATGACTCCATTAACTTAAACCCTATACACTTTTAGAAAACAGGAAAAGAGATGTAGTAAAAGATAACAAGCAAGATTACCCGCGCGTTGTTACGGGGTGTTAATTTTTCGCGCCTTGTTGCGGGACACTGATTTTTTTTTCTATTTTGTGCGGGTTTATTTTTTCGGTCTATGTAGCGTTATTTTTTTATTCTCATGTTTAATAGTTTGGTTTTTTATTATATGGGCTTACGTGTTGGCCCTTATGTTTAAAGGGTTTTTTTTTGCTGTATGGGATTTTTTTTAATTAGCGTACGTCGGTTTTTTATTGCGTCGTTTATTTTAAAGTTATTAGCAATTTTAGTATTTTTTTTAAATTAAACATTTTTTTTAAAGCGTACGTATGTCAGAAACATTACAATATTGGGCTCGTTTTGTTCGCAATTCAAAGATCTTTCCGGGGGTGGTTTGAAGTTTATTAAAAAGAAAAGTCGTAAATAGTTAAAAGAGTGGGAATGTGCCCGTGCGTTGCAACGGTTTTTTTTTATGTTGTCTACTTGTATGTTTCACGTTATTATACACGCGCCATAAACGTTGAGTAAGTAAAAATGGGAGAAAAAAAACTAAATGGACCAGCCCAAGGCGGGCCATAATATTTTTCGGAATTGATTTTGAACGAATATTGAGTAGGAATGCGTCCGTGCGTTGTAACGGGGCTGACTTGTATTCGACGGTTTTTTTTATATCGCTTACTTGTAAGTAAAAAAAGAAAGAAAAAAAAACCTTAAATGGGCCTGCCCAAAAATGGGAGCCCAAAAAAAACTACGGCCCAATTACTGTTCAAAAATAAACAGTGTTTTAGGCACAAATACTATGTCGTTTTACACTTCTTTTGAGTATATATAGAATTTGTAAAAGAAAATGGAGTATATATTTTATTTTATATGTTCTCATTTCGGACAATAAGGGTCAGTTTTGTAGGAGTGTTTTGGGCCCTGATTTTAGCCTCAGTCCAAAATATTGCCGTATGGTTGAAGGTTTAGACTTCACAAATCCTTGAGGGCTCATAAAATTGAAAGTAAGCAGAGGCGGTGAGTTTTAAGTTTTTAACATCTATTTCTCAAACTTTATTTTTAGCCACATATTTTGTTATAACTTTATATATAATTTTATAAATAATAATTTATTAATTTTATAATATATTTTCTCTCTCTTACATCAATTTAATCTCAAATTCTAAATTCAACTCTAAATTTTAATCCAAATCATAATCCTAAACCCATCAATAAACCAAACGGACCCTAAATTATTATTTAGTTGGTTATAGTTAATTAATTAATCCTGAACCCTACTACTGCTTTAAGCGTCACAAACATTTCGGTTGGGTATGTTTTGCGACACGTAGCAGTAGCAGTAGTAGGAGCAATTAGCAGGAGCAGTAAGCAGTAGCTGTTTGTTTAAAAAAGGTGTTTGGTAACGTAGTTGTAAGCTGTAATTAAAAAGTGTAAAATTACAAAAAAGGGCATATAACCTAATTAAAGAAATTATAAATTTTATATTTGAGAGTATAAATGTAATTTTATAACAAACTGCTTGGAGCAGTTCTGAAATGTTTCTTCAAGAAGCATTTGAGATTGGAGCGGTTAAACAATATTCAACTACTTGTTGAGGTGTTGCCAAACAAGTTTTTCATCTAAAATTCTTACCGTTTGTCGCTCCTAAACGCTTCAAAACGCTTGTTGCCAAACACAGCTTATGTAGTTGTGTCATTTTCTCAGAAGCAATTTGTATATAACAATGTTATCTCACTTTAGCCTCATTTAACAATGTTATCTCACTGTAGCCTCATTCCACAACTATAAGAAAAAAGTTTCTAATGATGAAAATATGTCTTCATAAGTTTGTCGTAGGAGTCATATAGTAGGGTGTTTATCGGTTTATTTGGTTCGGTTAATTTTTTTAAAATCGAAAATTGAACCGAATTCAAATTGGATTAATTCAGTCGAACTGAAAACTAAATTTGAATTCGATCTGGTTTATGGTTAAGTCGAATAACACAAATCACATAATTTATATTTTTTAGATTTAATTATATAAATTTTTATCAAAAAAAAAAAATTCAAGCATAAAAAGTGTTTTAATTTATACTAAGAAAATATAAAATGTTTTAATGATCTTTCTATGTATATAAATTATAAGAAATATCCTTTTTATATGAATTTAATTTTCTGTCTAGTTCGCTTTCGGTTTTCAGTTTATGTGGGTATTACCCGATTTGTAAACACCCCTATCATATCCTATGTAACATCGGATCATGAATACCAATGGGCTTGTAGTATAGCTTGTTAGCCTTTAGTGTGTACTTTGTAACGGACTCAAGCCCACATCTAGAACTATCAAAGCCATTGTATTTAATGTGTCTCATATTAATAATACGAGACATGAGATTTGTACCCTCCTTCATGGTATCACGCCTAAAATAAACCCTAAACCGATCCTACCATACCTTTTTTTTCCTTAAACACAGTCGATCATCTTTAAAACGTGTTAGGTCACGTTCGTGCTTAGGTCACGAAGTTCATTGTCGTGCAAAGGTCATGCTGTTTAATAATCGTGCAAGGTTACGATTCGTTGGTTCTTGATTTGTTGTGCAAGGTCACAACATGTTTCTTTCTCATCTATTGTTACTTGTTTAAGACTGCTTCGAGTTGTATCCTCTTTTTGATTGTTTCTTGTTTAAGCTACTAGTTGATTACTGTTTGCTACGAGTTGCTAAAACATCCATCGAAACCCTAATAGCCTTGTTGTTTTGTCGACACTACCATCATGACTAGACCGGAACATACTACCAACGAGTTGTTAAATAAAATACTACAACAATTGGGACAAATGAATACCATTGCCACTGTTGCAAATTCTCCTACCCCTAATCATGTGGCGTTTCATACTAGCCTAACTAGTTTAGCTGGCCCAACAGTCGGCCCAGTGCACTCTTACCCACTTGGATTCCTTATACCGGCACTATATCCAGTCCATCCCTAATTGCTACTATACCACTGGGCAGCCCACTATGTCTTCCATAACAGCCCAACAGACTCCATTTGTTTATCAGCTTCCTTTACAAGCCCAACATGCCTTTTTGGTTTCCTAGTTAACTCAACATGTACAACCCGGGCCCACACCAGTCACACCCGGTACAGTAGGTCCCACGGCTGCCCCGGGACAGGCCACTACTCTCCCACATGCTTTCGCGGGCGGGACTCTTCATGATCCCGCTTCTGGCGCTTGGAATATGGATACAGGTGCGAGCTCTCATCTTAATAATTAAGTTAATAGTCTTAGTGAAAATTTTAATACGTGTATGTATCCGTCTATCTCGGTTGATGACGGTCATTCTATATCCGTCACCAATACGGGCCATAGTATTTTGTCAACTCCCTTTAAATCTCTTCATCTAAATAATGTTCTTTTCATCCCTCATATTTTATTTTTTTTATTATTTTTTTTAGAACGGCAAGTTAGTTGTTAGTGATTCGAGCTCACAGTGACATCCCTCATATTGTCACTTGTCAAAAATTTAATATATGTTCGTCAATTTGTTCGTGACAATAGTTGCACTATCGAATTCGACGAATTTGGTTTTTTCGTTAAGGATTTCATGATGTGTCGGGTGCTTCTCTGATGAGATAGCACGAGGGATCTTTACCCAGTCACGGCTCCATCTCTAATTCCTCATGTTTTCCTTGTTAGTCAGCATACATGGCACCTACGTCTTGGACATCCAGGACATGAAGTGCTACCTTACCAAACCTGGAAGACATTGTTTGGGGGTAAAGCATTAGAACTGGACCAAGTCCAAATTGCTTATGCACAATTCTGCAAATGCAATAGGATTAACTGCTGTTTTAACACAATTCTGCAAATGCAATTATTGAAGTTCTAGCTGATAAGTTCCTAATAACACTATGTGCATATTGTCTTCAAATGCATGAATTGATTCAGAGCATGGAAAGGGAAATTATACGTGAAGAATTTAGGCAGAATCATAGAAGATTGTGGATTTCATTAGAGGATTGCGATCTACTGAATGTAAACAAGGTATGACCGTAAGCAATTGCCTTTATTTTTTTAATAATTAAAAGTACAATCCGATGATCGTTTTTTTGTATACTTGCAATATTTCCTTAAGGAGGTATACAGTTGACAAATTTTATTAACCACGTGTATTTTTTTTTAGAACGGCTTGTTAGTTGTTAGTGGTTCAGGTCCAGCAGTGACATCCAATTGGGCAGTATGATATACCCTGAACCCGCATGTACTTACTCCTATTCCGCCTGAAGGGGTAAAAGTCTCGGGTGGGACTCGAACTTGAGACCTCCCCTAGCCAAACATCCCCTCCCCAAGCCCCTAAGGAATCTTGGTGGCCAACTGAGCTAACCCACGTGTACTTATCTATGCCTAATTCCACAGATAAAATCAACACCAATTATATTGGCACAAAAAATAAGATTAAGGTTGCGCTCCCATTAATGAGGTCTTCTGTTGAAGGTGCTCGGGTTGTTTTAGTCAGTTCAAGGCTTAATGGCAGGAGAAATGTAAGTCTTATCTGATCTTTTTTGTTAAGGACACGGGTATAAATCATTTTTAAACAAAGTTTGGATTAATGGAGCGGTCTGCTATACTCCCTAAAAAGAAAGGGATAACCTTAATTAATTGAACCGGTTATCTTTATCGAATTATATGGCTAATTCATTGCATAATTTTAATGTGATCAATCCACTAAGATAGAGTTTAGGGAGCAGCTTAAGAGTAAATTAGACAATTTTAAGCCTTTTGATGTTAGCTTAACTAAACAAAAAACACTTTCTTACTTACCGACTATAACGGTAATGTTACTGTAATGTTACCCGTTCTAGTAAAAAGCTGGTACTTACATAGCTATTCTAAAATGTTAACATCTGAATATTAGATAAAGGATGGAAAACTTCGTGCATTATATGCCTATTTTTTCTAAAAATGGGCGATTAGAAGCGTTCGCAGGATTGTCTGTATTATCAAATATGCTCAAAACTCGCAAGAAACAACGTCGTTTTCTCTGGCCCACACAATCTTCCACTGGCTCCATATGTTGGCCCAGTCTCTTCTCTTCTTCCCTGTGCCCATACAATTTTTTTTATAATTCTTTTGTTCCTTCCATTTGACTCTAGAACGTGGTTGTTGTCCCAACAGTATTCACCATCATCTTGAACCTCTGTACCATACGGCGTCTCCAACCTCTGAACCATAACGCATCAAACGAATCATCAAGGTACATACTCTGTTTTTTTACTTCTTTAACTCCTTATCAACTGTTTCTTTGTGCTTTTATACATACTTTTGTTTCCTTTTTTTTAAATCAACACTTATCTTTCAGACATACCATACTCACTAATTTTGCGTTGTTCCTGTTAAGTGTGCCTTACAATTATAGTTTGCAAATATACATTGGCTATCCACAAATTGCTAAGCGTACCAATTGCCTGACATACATCCCTTAGACTTGCCTAATATACGTTACTTAGTCTTAGGCAACCTTACTTATTATGAGAACTAAATCAAAATCTGTTAAATGAAAGTTATCATACAAAAGTACTCCAAAGCTAGGAGAGGTCCTTATATACCATTCTTGAGATGTGGGTTGTGATGCTAGAGAGAGAGATTGGATGGAAAATGGATGAAGTGTATTAGATGGAATGTGTGTAAAAATGGAACAACCAACAACAACCTCTCCAAAGCTAGGAGAGGTCCTTATATACTACCTATTGTGGCCGGCCCATGGGTTCTCATGGGCTTTCCATGGGTCTTGGGCCGGACTAGATTACTAATCTAATCATTACATAAACTACGAGCTAAGACTATTACAACTTGGAAGTGACCGACACTTTTTGTGTTTCCAACAATCTCCCCCTAAGGGAGGTCACTACATTTTACAAAACTTTAAGCCCAGCATACAATGCTTTGTCTTTAGTCTTTAGCTCGTCCTTTTGATTTCTCTTGTGAATATGTTGTACTGATCATTGATTTCTGGATTGAGCTTGTTCCTTGAACTTGTATTTGACATTGTGATCTTGAGCATCTTGAGATCATC
>BQNB010113554.1:0-15487 GCA_026074375.1 Tanacetum coccineum
TTTAACTCCATCCAGACTCGAACTCAAATAAAAAAAACACTAAGATATCAGCCTTTCTATTTTTGTGCTCCTTCGTTGACATGAAGACCTCTAAAGATCAAAAGCAATGTAGAAATATCATCACATACCTTATATTCGAATATAAAAGCAAGAACAAAAAAATAAGAATGTTTCGTTCTTCCTTTGTTTCGATTCAAAGACTCAATCTAAAACATCAACAACCTTCAAACCTACCTGAGACCTCTTATGAGATCTTGAAGCCTTTGCATCAATTATACTCTAAAAGGATTGAGGTTGTTTAATTTCATGTGAAGAAAAAATAGGAAGTGATTCGTCTAGGTTAGATTACACGAATGATAATATGTTTTAGCTTTTGATGGATACTTATTTTGAGTAACTATGATATGTGATGAGAAGGTTTGATCGATGGTGGCTGCATAGGAGGAGAGAGGCGTTTAATAAATGCGATTAGGGTTAGGATAATGAGAGAAGTATTAGGGATTTGATCCCTTTTATATTCCTAAGTCTGGTAAGAGGCAACCGGACCTTACTTAGAATTATGAGCTGTGATATAACTCAAATTGTAGCTTAGAGAATTCTATTTGGAAAGCTTGGACCGAGTACACATAACTTCTTGGAATGGTCCTTGTACTTGGACCGAGTAAACTTTTTTTTGATATACGCTGGGCCCGGTATCCTCATTTGTTAACAAATTGTTAGGTCGTGTGTTGGCAGACTGGTTATAACAAGCAAAAAAAGGGGCCTAATGTATTACATGTCAACTAAACGTGGGCCGTGCCAATTCATAACAGGCCAAGTTTTAGTGAAATATGTGGGCCGAGACTGGTGTTGGGCTGAATTCATATGCTATAGGGTTGAAAATGCTTATGGGTTAATGTTATTTGATAAGTACGGGTACGATGATTAAGCCGAGTATAAAACGCTATCATAACAAGTTTAACTAGACAATGCTTATTCGTTAACGACAATTAAAAACAACATTTGTTATAGTTTAACGACATTTAAACAACAAATACGACACATAATGCTAAAAAGATCCTAAAAAGATTCAATAAATGACAAAGGGATAGAGATTCGAATTACGATGACAAGTGATCACGAAGTTGATTTGGTATCCCCTATTTGAGATTGAAGTGGGTTTCACGAAGGAGTCTACTTATTTCATCATCGAGACTTCCTTCTATTTTCTACCCCTTTTCTTCAAACCCAATTTATCGATTGATGACTTGCTTGAACGTATACATCTTATGATTAAGACTTGGATTATCTAGTTATTTCCTGATGTAAGGAGTTACATTGTAGTGCTCACGGGTTATAGCTATCACTTAAAGGAGTTACATTGTAGTATTCAGTGTCACACGCAGATGTCGATGTGGATAATTTCAAGATGTGGTGTACTTCTTATACTTTGAGTACTTGGGTATAGAGTACTTATAGATTTAATCTTGTACCGTTCTTCAATCAACAATAGTGCAAGATTATATAACAAATTTAGGGGATTCTACTTCATTTTCAAGTTTGGTATATCAGGTTTACTTCACTAAGTGATCATAACAATAGCCGACAGAAAACGAGGTTGGTAAGTTAGCCATAGAGTTTAAAGGTTGAGATGTAATCAGCAATTCTCACGGGATATTATTGTCCCATTCAAAGACAATGGTACTTCACAATTTAAGCAAAATTCTCAAAGTTCTTCAACGACATTCCTATACAAGACCTTGATTATACCAAGTTTTCTTGATTCTTGCTTCATCTCCTCTACGGTTTTTGAAGAAAAGAGGGTAATGGTTTGTTTGGATCTCAAGATTTGTGCTTAAGATAGGAACTTCTCGAGTATATGTGCGTACACAACAATGATGCTTCCGAGTTCGCAAGCCGCTCATGGGAAAATGTGTAAAAAAAACCGAGAACATAGTTGACGTTGAGATGATTTACTATTCAAATTCTAGGTAGGGCGTAGTGTATACTACTTTTACTTATAATATGGTTAGATGAAGTATATCTGCCATGCGTGAGAAGAATTGTTGGTTTTGAAGTTCTCGCATGGTAAACTACCACAGAACGAATATTCACCAAGACCTAATGACAATAGCATTGAAAATTGCGGTGTGATTTTGTTCTTTCTACAAAACTTCCAGCGTGTAGCACTTTAACAAAAATGACAGTATTAAGAAAGACATTGGTATACCAACAAAGTCTAAAGAGGCGAGAGGGTTGTGGTGTTACAGAAGGAAGCTAGAGTGCGTACAGTATAGGATGTGGTTTAGGGGGAAGCTGATTCAAAAACTTTTGCAAAAAAAAAGGTCTAATTGAGAAAGCTTTCAACGACATGATTCTGTGCATGAATTGGGGAGGACAAGGAAATCCAACTCATACATACGAAACATGGTTCCAGAACTAAGTAAAAGAAGGAAGATCCAAGCTGATGTATAAGTTTCAAGACAAAGGAAACTCCAGAATAGCATCTCAGCTTTGGAAGTGCTTCTGGAGAGACTTTAATTTTGTATTGAAATTATAACATTGATAGGAACAGTTACATCTAAGTAATTATTGTACCTCCACAATATTGGGGGGAAGATTGTAGCCTATAAGAATATGACAGTACCACATAACTAAATTACATCTAGTTATAATTAGGCAATACCCCAATGAACTACTATTGAATGAAGTTCATTAATAGTTTCCTTTGTCTTGACCTATATATACCCCCTCCATACTTCCATGGAGGGGTGAAGCTCACTTTTGTAAGTATAAGTGAGTAGGTTATCTTCTCTCTAGCACATACAACAATCTTCATATCTTTTATTCATTTATCTCTAATAATATGGCTGCATATTTATTTCATTTTACCATACCTCCGGATCTGTTTTAATTCTGATTTATACATGTCATTTATTTTCTACAAAACTGATTATGTTTAGCCATTGTTATAACTGACAGTTAAAAAAATATGTTTAAACAAATAACAACAGATAGATTAAGGATGACCTACACCGATGTTACACATGCATTCGATCTAGGCACACATATTCGGTAGCCTGATTATTATAACTATGTGTTACGTTTTTAGGTCCCTACATGAGTCTCAATCTTGCAACAAAATGGTTCTTTTCATTCACTTTGTCCCGCATCTCCCTAGCCATTAGTATTAAACGAGAAGCTTCTTGCGTATCATCAAGCTGCATATGCCTCAATATTTTGATACTTTCAACAACCTCATTAGAACCGCACTTTGTATGTAACTCAATGATATAGGCATCTCTCATTCTTATGGTCTCGCTCAGCTCACCTGATAACCTGTAGTAATCTTGCATCTTCTTTAAATCTTCAACAGCTTCCCTTTGAAACAACACTGATAGTTGATCCCTAATGTCGTGTGAATCGACAACACGTGTGGTAGCACTGTGTTAGTCATACTGGTAGATAAAAAAACTGTAAGGAAGAACAACTATTAGGATTTAGAGTTAGTATGTTATAATATTATATAGACAGTTAAGATACATGTTTAGATGCATAGGATACAACTCATGAGGTTTAAAAGCCACAAGTGCCACTCTACGTCTGCATGCAAAGTAAACCACTGATCCAAATCAATCTGCCATCCATGTTACCTCATCTGTCACTCTGTCAGCAAAAAACAAAAGGAGATAAATAAAAAATAGATAAAAAAACTATATGTTACCTATGTGATTAAACGTACATGTTCTTTTTTTCCTTTTTTGGTTTCATGCTAACGTTTTTCATATTTTTTTCTTTCTTTTTCAGGTATCACATCTAGTAGCGCCTTCCAGTCACCGATGCTAACACTGAATTACATGTATTTGTGCATGAATGTTAAAGACTGTAGTATTAGACCTACAGTCATAGGTTTTCCAAACATTGCCCAGCAACGCATTCATGGGCATCAAGAATCTACAGAGTGTTCACGTGGCCATACCCTGTATATAGACACTCAAGGTGACTACATCTTCTCAAATAGTTTAGTTGCTTAATTAGGAATTTATGATTCACTTACAGATTAAGCTGAAAGTATTAACCATTTGTTTCGTTTTTATCAGTAGCGCTTGCTACCAACAAACCTGCAATGAATGATGTTTAAAAAAGAAAGGTTGCACAACCTTTATTAACTACACGTGCAAAGGAAACTTCATTC
This sequence comes from Tanacetum coccineum, assembly GCA_026074375.1. Lineage (NCBI taxonomy): Eukaryota > Viridiplantae > Streptophyta > Magnoliopsida > Asterales > Asteraceae > Tanacetum > Tanacetum coccineum. Next base: position 4,175 of record BQNB010113554.1, read on the forward strand.
AATATAGATATAAGAAGGCGAATTACACTGAGTTCATCAACAGCTCAGTTTGCTAACAAAAGTAAAACCTCTCAGGGTGTGAATAATCAAAACCATGGATCAATGTCATCACAAACTAGAGGTAAGAAAATTTTGGTTTCAATGTCTTTTCTACTTTTTGATCATTTTACTAATTGTTCACACCTTTGTATCTGTTCTTTGATACCTTCATATGCAGTTTCAGGTGACACGATGTCTTATATAGACTTGGGCAACTATGATCAAGTATGTCGCCATTATGGATGTCTATTTTGGTACAATGAGCGGTTCAAAGGCGCCCACTATACTAGAGAAGCACAGTATCATCTATGCTGTGGTAGAGGAAGAATTTATATGCCTCCGATGCCTGATCCCCCCGCCTTCATTCAGCATCGAAGTCAGGAATAGAATGCAACATTTTGGCAAGTTGAATGAAGATGGACTCAACCCAGAGATTGTTGAGGGTTTGATACATGTTCTTGATGAGCATAATGGCTTGGTAAGACTATTTAGAACTGCACAAGACAGATACAATGCGGGCGAAAGACCAGGATTCAAGATTAGGCTTTGTAGTATGGGTGGCGTTCGTGGGTATGAGTTACCGAAATCTGACATTATAGGAGGAATAGTCTTCGAAGATAGGCCAAGGATTCAAACAGATTTTGATGTGATAATTGAATTCAGAGGCGAACCTCCTCAAAGAATTGACAAGCTTCATCAGTCATACATGTCACTACAGTTTTTGTTGTTATTTGCTTTTGGCGAGCCATGATTTTACCCAGACTTAACATTGAAGCCTCGAAACGGTAAAGGCAAAGGAAGAAAGTGACGATGAACGCCTATTAGAAGTACCAGTTACACCCGCGGGTAAAGGAATTTGGTCTTATCTTTAGAGGTGGAAGGTTGTTTCAACATTATGTTGTTGCAGTATTATGTGCAATCGAGTTGAATCGTCTGGATTTCATAGGAAAAAACAAAATGACCTTCGGTCAGACTACTTATCAAGTTTGTATGATGCTATTTCTAGGGGAGATCGTGAAGGCATAGCTTTTGGCTCAAAGATCATGTTACCTAATACTTTCACTGGAGGACCTTAGTATATGTATAGTCATTACCTAGATGCTCTGCTAATTTGTCGATCCCTGGGAAAACCTCAATTTTTTTATCACTTTTACCTGTAATGTGAAGTGGCCTGAAATTAAGCGGTATATTACACAGTACCTTAAGTTGACACCACCAGATAGAGCAAACATCGTGTGTAGAGTTTTTGAGCAAACGGTGAAAGACTTTATCAAGTTTCTAAAGGACGTAAGAACATTTGGACACGTTTCTGCAGGTATCATATGTTGTCATTTGTTCATTCGATATTCATTTCTTGTTCTTAAAAACTACATTTACCAAAAGTTGATTTTGAATGTTCTTGTTGTTTTATAGTGTTGTATATAATAGAGTTTCAAAAAAAAGGGTTACCACACTGTCATACACTATTGTGGGTGGATTCTTAAGGTCAATTGCAAGATGCGGAACACATAGACGAGTTCAATTCTGCAGAGATACCTGACCCCATGGAAGATCCTGAGGTTATAAGTTGGTGACAAAACTAATGATGCATGGACCTTGTGGTAATGCAAACTTAAGTGCAACATGTACGCAAGATTTTTCCTTGACGTTGACAAGCGTCACACCATGTGACCAAGTCATGGGCATCACGGTATATAGTCGGCCAATAGAAACCGGAATCTAATACTTTCTTAGCAGTGTAGTTGGCACCATGATGTCCCCCGATGGGTCTATTATGGCAAGCCGTGAGGATATCAACGGCTTCTTGGCCGTGAACACACCGTCTAATCATTTGATTCGCACAAATCCTAAACAAGTAGGGGTCGTCCCAAAAATAATGCTTAACATCCTTAAAGAATTTTTTCTTTTGTTGGGACGACATCCTTTTAACAGTAAAATTCCCAGCATGGTAATTTGTAATGTCGGCAAACCATGGGGCACTAGAATCACCATGAAAAGATATCATTCTAAGGGTCTCGAGAGGAAATGTCTCATTAATTTCCTTTTTCTCGAGATCACCTTGATGAGGGTTCTCTAATCTAGACAAATGGTTGGCCATGAGATTCTCTGCTCCTTTTTATCAAGAATAATGACATCAAATTCTTGGAGTAGGAGGAAATCCACCAGAGCAACTCGGCTTAGCTCTTGTTTGCAGGAAGATACTTAAGAGCTGAGTGGTCTGTATACACTATGGTCTTCGGACAAGACTAAATAAGGCCGGAATTTCTCGAAAGCATATACCACGGCTAATAATTCTTTCTCCGTAGTAGTGTAATGTGCTTGAGCATCCGTCATGGTCTTACTAGCATAGTGTATAGGCTGAAAATGTTTGGTCTTACGTTGCCCCAAGACTGCACCTACCGCGTAATCACTAGCATCACACATAATTTCAAATGGTAGGTCCCAATCGGGGGCAACTAAAATCGGAGCTTCGGTTAACTTCTTCTTAAGTATATTAAACGATTCAATACATTCTTTCGAGAAGATGAAAGGGGTATCTTTTTCAAGAAGATGGGTCATCGGCCGGGCGATTTTAGAAAAATCTTGAATAAATCGACGATAGAACCCGGCGTGACCTAAAAAACTTCGAATGCCTTTAACGGAAGTCGGATGAGGGAGTTTAGCTATAACATCAACTTTAGCTTTGTCGACCTCAATCCCGGACTTTGAAATCTTATGTCCTAGAACAATGCCTTCTTTTACCATAAAATGACATTTCTCCCAATTTAGAACTAAATTAGTGTCTTCGCACCGTTTGAGCATTTTGTCTAAATGGGAGAGGCATGAAGAGAAAGAATCCCCAAAGACCAAGAAATCGTCCATAAAGACCTCCATTGTTTCCTCGATCATGTCATGGAAAATGGCCATCATGCACCTTTGGAACGTGCCCGGAGCATTACATAAGCCGAAAGGCATGCGTCGGTAGGCAAACGTCCCATAAGGGCAAGTGAAGGTGGTCTTTTCTTGGTCTTGTGGGTCTATAGGAATTTGAAAATACCTCGAGAAACCATCTAGAAAACAATAGTATTCGTTTCCCGCGAGTCTCTCATGCATTTGGTCCATAAACAGTAACGGGAAATAATCTTTACGAGTGGCATCATTTAACTTTCGATAGTTAATGCATACACGCCATCCCGTAACTAATCGAGTAGGTATCAACTCATTATCATCATTTTTAATTACGGTTATACCGCCTAAATCTATTTGCCAAAAAAAAATCTAGCTAAGAAACTTATTGGTTGAAGCAGATTTGATTATTTAGGATGAAGCGCCGATGAATGATAGGCGTTGTTTCAAAACACTTGCCAGAACACTCAAAGACCTGATGGACGCTCCAAGCCTTTTATTCTGGGGAAAGACAATTGTATTAGTAGGTGATTTCTGCCAAACATTGCTAATGAAGAAAGGAGCTGGGAAAGATGAGTTAATCGCTGAGTCACACCTATGGTGGCATTTTAAGGTTTGCACACTAAAAGAAAACATGAGACTTCTAAGATAATGTGAATAAGAGGTTGGGATCGTTGTGCGTTAGGGGAATTCTGTGTATGAACACTTTTTCACAGACTCTTGTGCCTGTGATGATTTGTGCTTTAATTAGCTTTGACATTAGAGACTTGACGATCATCCTTGTACCATTGCATAGACCTCCTGACAGGTTTACGTTTTGCAACAGCATAATTGGTGATCCTAACTTTAGCTCCAACTCATTGGGTATAGGAGTTTTGTTTCACCTGTTTCTTTGCCCATTGGGATAGCTTGATCGTTACTCAAATATGTTCTGCTTTCACCTTGAATGTCAGACAGAATTTTGGCATTCACAGCATCTGCAATGGCGTTTTTTGGACACACTATTGCCTTCTCTTGTAGAGATCCTACAGTTAGTGCCCTAAGAGTTGTGTCATCATAGATGAAATTAATGAGTTCTGATAGTCCTCTTTCGTCTCCAGCGACCAAGTAGTCAGATGGGATTGTAATCCAGGAGCTATCATGACCATATTCTTCGTTAGTGTCCCCTATTTCACCGTTACCCACATCAAGAAGCCAATTGGCAAAAGCTTCTGAACGCCGTCATTGTCGCGCTGTCAAGAGCAACTTCGCCGAACGGGTTGAAAATTCTCATAAACCAACAAACCAATCACTTACCTAACACCACAAAAAACATCGCTTACAAAGACTTCCTAAAAACCATTGAGAGTACACGCTTATCTATCCAAGAATAACATCACACAATACTGTTAATAAGACATCAACATCCAGCGCTAAACATCACAACACTTGGCTAACACGTTATAGACCTTTAAGCCACATAAAACAACAATGAATATAAACGCTTTCATTATTTACCCGTTTTTAAAATATTAATGCTACCAGTTTATATCACTTATACATGCTATTGGTTACTACCCCACTACAGTAACGAGATATGTGCTTTTGTTATTTGCCTGCTGCTACAAACAACCTGCTCGTATATCTGTCAAACACTATCAGTCTAATTGACAAGCTTATACATGGTATTCTTACAAGCAGGTTTTAACTTAAGTTTTCAATTCATGTATGCAGGCAACCAACAAAAATGTCAGAAACCACTATTGCAGCTTTGAAAATCGGGCAAGAAAACTGCATTCTAGAAGCAAAAGTATATCAAAAATGGATTTCAAAAAGTGTTCCAGAAATGAAGGAACTGGCGTTCTGCTATATCCTAATGGACAAAGAGGTAACCAATCAAAGTATTTAAAACCTGTAGTCATCATAGCCGATACCATACTAACAAAACTTTTGATGTTTACAGAACAATGCAGTTCAAGTGAATATGGACATCAACAACATAGACTACTTCGATCCGTTGTTGAAGCCACGAGTGGTTTACAAATTCTCAAACTTCATCTGTGTACAAACCAAACCGTATCAACAGACACTAGCGAACGAAATAAGTTTGATGTCCAGGAAAATCACAAAGTTTGAAACTCTGACAAAGAAAGAATCTGAATTCCCTGAGCACCACTTGGAATTCATAGCATACAACCAGCTACCGTCAAGAGTTCCTTACCGAGACAAAAACTCAAAAATGGTGTTTCCAATCCTAACAGGTGACACATAATACAGCTATATTTCAAACATAAACACATATCCAAACTATTAATAACACATATTCAAACTGCTAATACTTAAAATTGGCAGATTACCTGGGATGCGTTAGATCTATCAGCGATGTCCTACCCTCTGGAAATGCAACCACGACTCAAAAATATCGACGGAATGTGGACATTGAAAACTTGGAGTAAGTATTCCTTCTGACCAACTAGGTTATACCAACAAATTAACACACAGCACTGACAAATACAATTATTCTAATGTAGGGGGAACATCACCGAGTTTACAATGTGGGATGACATGGAAAAAAAGTTTAACAAAGAAGAGATTAAGAAGCTACCACGGCCAATCATCATTGTTGTCAACTCTTTTCGAGTTAACAAATACAAAGGTATGTTTAACCATTAAAGATGTTAAACTGCTACTCAGAAATAGAACTATAATACGACAATGTGCTATGACAGATATCCAATTAGCAGGTACCCCTGCAACTCATTACTACATAAACCCACGGGTACCCGAAGCTGAGTATATTTACACGGCGTAAGGAAAACCAGAACTTGAAAAATTATATCGTTCAAATACACTCACACATTCTACATCTGACATATACCATCAATGAAATGCAGGTTCAAACAAAAAATACAACTTAAATTCGCCTCTTCAAGTGCCTAAATATCGTTGTAAAGACTTAGAGCAAGAAAAAATAAGGAACAGACAGACTCGGTCAGAAATACAAAAATACTACTTATTGTCTTCGTTTTAACGTAAAATTTGTATTTTATCTTTTCCTTTCGAGTCGGAATTTCTAGTCGATATATCTTTTTTGTTGAGTTTCAGTACTCTAACTGCTTGTTTCGAATTCAATACATTAAGGATTCAGATGCTTTGGAATTACAACCGTTTTTACGAATTTGAAAGTTACGGAATTTAGGGTTACAGAAGTTTTCTTTTAATACGAAATTGAAGAAGTTACGGAATTTAGGTTCTACAAAGATTTCTATTCTTATATGAGAAAAATTGAATTTTGAAAATGAGAATTTACAAAAATTTTAAGATCACAAAACAAAAGAATTCCAAGGTTTCGGAATTCTCGGATATCGAATTTGATATATTTTATCCCTCATTTTTTTTCTCTTCCGGATTTTATAGTACTTTGAATCACAACTGTATCAATTTCAATTAATACAAATATCAATTCCTAAACCAAACAAAAGACCACCTTCAGATCTGCGAAATCATGCTATATCTTCCATCACCTGGTCCACTCAAGATAACCCGATGTAAACCTTTTTTTTTTCCCCTTTTTTGTGTTCTTGAATATTTCATTAATATCATATTGACTATTTGAACTTTTGTCAATCCTTATTCACATTTTAAACCGTAGTGACGGTGATGATTCTTTATGAGATATGGATAGATTGTGGCTTTAAATTGTGTTATAACTAATACACTTTTTTGAAGGTAATTATTGATGTTCATGTGTTTTCCGGGTGGTTTGACTCGTGAATTTTTGAGAAAATAGCCGTAAAACAAGTCCCCGAACACGATCCAGATAATGTCCAAATTGAGTTTTTGAAGGTGTAAGCGAAAATTAAGAGTCGTGTGAAATACTCTAGCGTTAAGGAAAAGTATTTTAAAAGTGGAATAAAAATGATAATTAACTTTGGAGTAAAAGAATACATTGAGTTTTACGTATTTAAGTGATCCCCCTACAGGAAAGAATAGACCCGGGACTGTACACCTTTGGAAATTCCCATATCCTGGTCAAATGTCAAGCGAGGGGCCAAAACAGGAGGCTTATAATATTAAAGCCTTGTGTGTACTAAGATGCTTTTGTAGACCAGTATGTTCTTTTTCCACTAGTTTTCTCATAATTCCATTTTCATTTCAAAAAAAATATATAAAAACACACACTTAAGTGTGTGTGTGTGTGTGTTCGTCCAACTTCACCAACAAGAAAACACCATAAAATTTTGAAGTTGATCAAGAAAACATAAAGACATAAATATTTGGGGTTGATTCTAGTGTTTGGTTATTCATTTAAACAACGTTTGGGTTGTCCGGTTCGTGTCAAAATCTACAAATTTGAAAATTTTCTTGTAATTTTTCAAATTTAAATTTCGTTTGTCCTTTTGGGTTTATTTTGATGCATAGATGTTAGTTGTACAAGTTGATCATTGTGAAAATCGATTTTTAAAAGCGAAATGAATAAAAAGGGGATGATTGGTTCGTGAATAGTAAAAAGAAAAAAGAGGGTTTTTGTAGTTTTGACGTTGTGGTCGTGATGGTTGAATAATATATGATGCTAAAATGCTTATTTTTTTATAGTAGCTTGTGTAGCTTATTCAGGCTTATTTTAAGCTATTTCTTGGCTTATTTGGGCTTATATGCCACATGTATTTTCTCAAAATCAATAGGAAAGTGATTTTAATTATTTTTGTGTTTATGCGTATGTTGTGGACTATTTTGAGGCTTATGGTAGTAACCAAAAGTGATACGTAGCTTAATAGATTATTTTAAAGCTTAATATATGTATTTTGGAGTTTATGGACTCACGGCCCAACAAGTCTATTTAAGCCGTGGCTTAATGGGAAGGCTTATTGTTGTCCGGATTATTTCTACATATAAGTATATACTTATATATGTAAATGGACCTTGGTTTTGGACTTGGATCGTATTTTGGACTTATAAATGTCTTAATGGACCCTTGTTGGGCCTTAAAGCCCAACAAGCAATATTTAGTTGACATGAGAGTTCTGTCGGACTTTTGAAAGTGAAAATGTATTTATGAAGTGATATTGAACGATATTTTGGGAAAAACGTTTTAGTAAACATTAAAAATTGAGATTTTGGGATTTTGTCGAAAAGTGTTGAATTTGTGAAAAATGTTGAAAATAAGGTTTTAAACCTTGGAAAACGTTGTATAAGCGTACGGGTCATGTCGAAATTTCATAAAAAGTTTATACTTAGAAATTTTCTTAAAACATGATTTTTGATTTTTAAATAATAAAATAATATTTAATTATTTTATTTATTTAATAAATTCACTAAAAGACGAAAAATATAATTTTTCTTGAAACTTCTCTAATGTGTTTATAATGAGTAAACGTTTCATTTTCAACCGTATAATGATTATTTTGAAGTGCCTAAGGTTACCGAATGGACTTGTCGAGATATATTTATAATTAATAATTATAAATATTTATCTATATTACTTATCTATTTTCTCTAAATAGTATAAGTACGTATTATCAGGGAATGAGATTGATATGATTGTGGAGATAAGTCGTCAACCATCACACCACTAAACTGTTTTGGGTAATTGTACAACACGTCTAAAACTCTATGCATCAAACGTGAAGATTGTTTTGGAATTGGATGATTAAATTGGGACATTAACTAGACTAGGTCGTGTGCGGGCGTCGTTGCATTTGCTTGTGTGATTGAGATTGGGTAGCTAAAGACTTGCTTGAGGTGAGTTCTCGTAGCCCCACTTTTACTATTTTTCCGTTGGGGGAAAATGATACTCAAATGTGTTTTGAAATGTTTTGAATTGATCTGTGCGAAATGTGATTTTGTTTTTGGGACAAGTTACGTGCTTATGACTGCTATGTGAATATTATGTGTTGTATGATTGTTTGGAGCGGATGGGTACGCCTACCCAGTATGTGTGTGATTATTGGAGCGGATGGGTACGCCTACCCAGGTTTGTGTGTGGTCCTACCCTAATTTTAGTGCTCCAGCTGGTAGGCCCTTTAGGTGCGTAAGTGACATATGGTTATTGATTAGCGGTGATGCTAAGGTTGTTTGCATATATTCACTGTCATATAGCACTATTGTCCACTGTTGAAATATTGGCACAACTTTTGGGTTTAAGGTCAAACCTACGAGCTCACCAACATTATTGTTGACGTTTTCGAGTATCATTTTCAGGTGAAGTGAAAGAAGAGTAGTTTGGTGATTGATAGCAGACTTAGAAGTATCCCGTGTGGAATTTCGTTTGAAGTCTTGCTTGCTTGTTGTTTGATTTTAGTTTCGGATGTTTTGGAATAAGTTTGGATTATGGTCCCCTGTGTGGGCATTTGAATAATTGTAAGAGATTGTGGATTTTAGTTGCGATTTGGGACATCACTTGAGTTTGTTCAAGGTTGATGGTCTTCATAGCACTTGGAGTTTATGCAATGTAGTTTTCTCTATTTTGTATCTTGTGTTATGATTGATCATTATGTTGCATTCCCGAGTTTCCGCCATTGTCGGGGTGTGACAGATTGGTAATCAGAGCCAAGGTTATAGAGAACTAGGTGGTTTGGCCTAGACTATAACCTAAGATCCGTCGTCTAGTTGCGTATAGGATCTATGTGCGCGGTGTTCCGCTTCTGTGTGCCTTTGTGTGTTCGTGGTTTGGTGCCTTAGTTATGTCAGTCATTGAAATTTGGGGGGCTATATGAAATATGAAAGGAAAGGATGCGAATATAAGTACGATGGCCAACGTAGTTATAAGCGTATCACAACTCACTCATACTTGATAATGTTGTTCACACAAATCGATGTTGACACCGTAGGGTGGAGTTACGTGTATATCTGGTTATATATAGTAAGATATTCTATATATATATATATATATATATATATATATATATATATATATATATGTGTGTGTGTGTGTGTGTGTGTGTGTGTGTGTGTGTGTGTGTGTGCGAGTCTTCCCACTTACCTAACGTTGCCCATGTTCTCCCTCGTATAGATAATGCCGCCAAGGATGAGGACCCAAAGTGTTGGCCGGCCTGCTGTCGAATCACTAGTGCAACTTCAACGATAGTACGAAGCTCGGGTTCGACTACGTTTGGAGCACGTCCTCTATTTTGACGTCTCAGAATGGTTACGGGTGAATTATTTGGAAAATTGGAATTTCTAGTGCGCATGCACTAAACAAACAAGTGAAAAGAGAAAAATATATATAAAAAAATATTTTTGTTTTACCGAATAATCAACAAACTTAGGGTAGCTCCCTTAAGTAAAATTTACAAACGGGGAACGTAGTGGGAGCGAATCGCCTTAAAAACGTTTGTCCCTTCGGGTCGTAGTTCCGTGAAACAACCCTCCTAATAGCTTATTTCATAAAAGAGGTGCGCCTTTTTCGTAAGTGACACAAAACGGTAAATTTTAAATCTTAAGTTCAGGAGCTTATTAATGGAATATTCACAAATTCTCTAATAAGAGAATTAAATTGATTGTGTATTTTAGTAATTAAGAGAACAAAATAAAAATCGAAAAATTCGGAAGAGCAAATATTTTTGTATTTTTTATGTTTAGACTTCTACTTATAGTAAAAAGAAAAAGAAAAATATATTTTTACTTTTTATATTTTTAATTTTTTTTCTTTTCAAAAGACGTAACTTTCGAAGACGAACGGTTCTTCAAATCACGATCGACAAATCCAAACGAAGAAATCTTTAACACAAGTCCCTGACAACGGCGCCAAAAACTTGGTGTAAATTCAAGTATATATACGTAATAATATCAAAGTATAAATAAATTTATTAAAAATCCTCGAGGACAAAGATTTAAAGTAAAAATCTACACGAAAATATAATACGTTTTACCGGTAAGTGATTACCGGGTCGTTTTTCCCAAAGACTTATGAAATTGAGACCTCGCTTTAATTTGGACAATGATTTGAATTGGTTCGAAGATGATTGTTTTCTAAAATCCTAATAATGAGCAAATAAAGGCACAATTAAAACTAACAACGAAAAACGTTAACGGGTATTTAATAAAACACGACAAATAAGCAAGTACACTAAAATTAAACCCTAAATGATTTTCTAAACTTTTTCTAATCCTAATTGACTATTTAAAAAGATAATTCTAAGGAAATTCTAAACCGAGGGTACTTTAAGTTGAAAAATGAAGAAAACGAGAACGGGACGAAATTCTGTTCTTTAAAAAGTGAAATTAAAAAATATTAACCATACGAAAGTAAATTTCAAACCTAAGCCTTAAATATGTTAAAAGAAAATTTTATAAAAAATAAAATTATTTTTTTTGATTAATTTTCTATTTTTATGATTTTTAAAGTTTTTAACAAAATTAATTCACGAAAATTATAAAACTTTAAGCTAAAAATCCTAGAAAATTTCT
>BQNB010113555.1:0-21916 GCA_026074375.1 Tanacetum coccineum
AATATTTAGACTTAAAACTATTAATTATAGTAATAATTTAATTAAAATAAAATAATTAAGAATACTTTATAATAATAATCAATGTTGCAAAAATGGGCCTAGGCGGCCTTGTAATCGCCGATTCCAAGCTACTCGGCCATACACCTTGGAAAATAAGGCAAATCGGGTGAAAAATCGGCGTGGTAAAAAATCAGTCAAATCGGCCTAATCGGTCAACGAAAGTCAAACATTTTTTTTTACAATGTGACTTTGAATTGTTAACTGTTAACTTTTATTATCTATGTCTATGTTTTGAACAATGTAACTTTGAACTCATTTAGTTTTAGTGTATTTAAAGTGTTATATCTATCTCATACAAGTAACTTTGAAATTTATATATAAAATTTGCAAAACCGATTAATCGCGCCTAGACCGATTACAGGCTACAGGGTGGTCGACCGCCCGGCTAGCGACTCGCGATTTTTGCAACATTGCACCATAGTATAGGAGTTGAAGATGAACGGATTCCAAGCTCATTAAGAAGAGCTTGAAGCCATGTGAGCTCAGCAACAGTGTCAGCAAGAGCCTTGTATTCAGCTTCTGTAGAGGAACGTGAAACCGTACGTTGTTTACGAGCGGCACAAGATATAAGGTTTGAACCAAGATATATAGCAAATCCCCCCGTGGACCGTCGATCATCTGAATCTCCAGCCCAGTCAGCATCTGAAAAAGCTTCAAGAGAAGTATCGAGATTACCTTTGCATAGCACGTCAGTAAAAGCTTGAAGGGTAGAACTAGAAGAACGACGTATGAGCATACCATGTTCAACCGTACCATGAAGATAACGTAAAATCCATTTAACTGCAGACCAATGATTCTCGATCAGAGCATGCATATATTGACATACCTTGTTAACAACAAAAGCTATGTCAGGCCGAGATAGGGTAACATATTGTAAAGAATCCACTACTTATCGATATTTTACTGGATTAGAAAAAGCGGTACAGTCATCTAAACTGAGTGAGCTCGATGTAACCATGGGAGAAGACACGGGATTGCAGTTAGAAAGACCATCACTTTATAATAGCTCCAAAATATACTTCTTTTGAGACAGGAGATTGTCAGACACATGCGGAACAATTTCAATACCCAAGAAGTAGTTAAGTGTTTTAATGCAAAAGCGGATCCAAGTTGACAAATTATATTGTCGATAGTGCCCTTATTATTACCTGTAACAATGATGTCATCCACATATACCAGAATGTACAAAAGTGTGTCTCCGCGTGAATAAATAAACAAAGATGGATCCGTTTTGGAGCCTTTGAAACCGAGATCGAAGAAAGCCTTGGAGAGACACTCAAACCAAGCGCGTAGGGCCTGCTTTAAGTCGTAAAGAGACTTATGAAGCAAACATACATGATTTGGTCGTTGTGGATCAATAAAGCCCGGAGGTTGTTTCTATAAACCTGCTCCTTAAGATTTCCATAAAGAAATGCATTATGAATATCTAACTGGCGTAGTGGCCAGTCGTTAGTAACCGCAAGTGATAAAACAGCTCGAATAGTTGTCGACTTGAAAACGGGGCTAAATGTCTCATGAAAATCAATACTTGGTTGTTGCCGAAAACCTTTGGCAACAAATCTTGCTTTGTAACGAGTGATAGCACCATTCTTGTCCCGTTTTAACCTGTATACCCACACCATCAACAACATTGGTATTAGAAGCACCAGGTACTAAAGACCACGTTCCATTTTTCATGAGAGCATCCTACTCTTCTTTCATAGCTTGACGCCACTTCGGAGAGTTGTTGGCAACGGTAAACGAGGTTGGTTCAGTAATGGTAGTGGGGAGGACGGTAGCATGATTTGCGGAAGGATTGTAGGGAACCCGTTGTATGGGATTTTGACGAAGATTTGCAGGACATTGCCGAGTAATGGGAGGTGTGGTGGTGGTGGTGGTGGTGTGGGTGGTGGTGAAAAGGGTCAGCAACGTATTCATTCTATCGAGACATCGTGTAATTCCATATACATTAGAAATCTTCAGTTTTTTGGTATCATATACGTTAACAAGTTCGGTTAGTTTACCCTTGGCTAAATTATTACTCTTAGTATTTATTATGACGTTTGAAGGCTAATACCTTCAGGTATACCAATTATTATGAAATTTTGAATGTTTTTTGGTATTTGTTTATATCGATTTCTTCTGATTATCGTTGAGTGCTTGTATTATGTTTATCATTTATACACGTTTTACGCGGCTTTTTGTGTAATGCAACATATCATTCAACTAGATCTACAAAGTGGACCAAAGCGGATCTAGAGTCCGGATAGCTCTCATAAGTAATTAATTCATCTAGAATAATAGTTACACAAGTATTGTCCCTCTAAGTTTGTGTCTAGATATGCTTCGGGCTAACTAGTTTAATTGGATATTGGCCGATGGTTATTGATCGTATTGACTAGCAGGAGACCTAGATAATTCAACAAATAACATTCTGATTCCATTGGATAGTTGGACAAGTAATTAACTAGTGTATAGATTGCCATTAAGCGATAAGTGGGTAAAGTCTCTATGAGCTAGGGTTTAACAAGATCACCATTGCTTTAATCCCTAAGATAGATTATAATCAACAAATAAGGATGCTTTATGCGGATGCTTTAATTATGACAGAATTAAAGTGTCCTGGGTCTTAGATGATGAACCCTAAGTCTTAAGAATGATAGCCACCTCGAAAGAAGAAATTCATTGCACTTAATAAACAAACCAACGTTCTAATCAGATTAATAATGGTTAATACAATTTTCTTATTTAAGGTTAGACCGCTCTTTTATCTTTTGTCTATCAGCTTGCGTGGGTAACAGTGTCTTGATATGATTGCAGTCCCGAACCCAACCGGTTCTATCACTCAGGCTGAAAACCTCCTTTTTCCCATTAGAATTAGGATTTAGGCTGACATAGGTTTTAACATAGTTTTAGATTAGAATAGAAATTAACATAGATTCGATAACCAAGATTATTAATTAAATTTGATAGATTTAACCTCGCTCTCATGAAGCGACTCCCTACTTACCGACGAAAACGACTTACCGATCCCTGGGTACACTGCATGTTTAAAGTGTTGTTTTTTTTGTTTGAGTCGGCAAAATATAAATTTAAAACTTGAAACAATAAAATATACACCACACAACGACACATCAAGTTTTTGGCGCCGTTACCGGGGAGTGAAAATTAATCTTCCTTTTTAGGGAGAATTACATGTATATCATTCTCAAAAGATGATATTACATAAATATCCTTCTTAATTTTTTAATTACATCAATATCCTTATCAAAAAAAATTGATTACATCAATATCATTCTCACTTTTAAAAATGATATATATGTCTAAAATTCAATTAAATCGTAATTATATTGATTTTAGATTATGAAAATGTTATTTATCTCTTATATTGATCATGATCATATTATTCATATATACTTTTTGGCCTCGAATTACAAATAAAAATGTGTTTATGTATTTACAAAAGTTTGAATATAAATATGAAAAAAATATTGCTCATATATATTTATTAATATTTATTTCTTCATGTGCATATTTGGCATCGATTGATGAGAAAACATGTTGATTTTTTGATGTATATGAGAATTTAAAATTTTGAGAAGGATATTGATGTAATTTCAAAAGTGTGGGAATGATATTGATGTAATTATAAAAGTTTGGGAAGGATATTGATGTAATTATAAAAGTTAATGAAGGATAATGACGTAATTACAAAATTAAGAAGGATATTGATGTAATATTGAACTTTTGTAAGGATATAGATGTAAATGCCCCTTATTTTTATTTTGATATTTTAGTTTTTAACATTAGATTAGACCTAACCCTTAGGATTAGTATAATTTAGATTAGTGTATATTCTTGTATATTATGTATATTTGTCTTTAATTGTTTTCTTGTATATATTTATGTGTTTAATTGTTTGCGTATTTAATTGTTTTCTTGAATACATTGTTCTGGTCGACAGTTGAATACGGCGTATCCACTTCCGCTGGATACGGCGTATCCAGTTCTCTGTCCAATACAATGTATTCAGTCCAACTAATTAATACGGCGTATCCACTTCCATTGGATACGGCGTATCGATTGTCTAGAACAGAAACTGAAATAATTAATTTTCGTGCAAAATTTTTACCTTTCTTCAGAGCAAATCCTGCTGATATTTTTACCCTTGTTATAGGAAGAACTTATCAGAGCTAGTTGATTGAAGAAGGAAAAAAAGTCATGGCTGAACCAATTCTAAATAAAAACATGGAAAAACTCAATCTGAATCGTATCTTTCCATCATCAGTAACGATATAAAAGTTAATCTCAACAAAGAATTTTTGGAGGAATTACAAAAGAATACATACCATGGATGGATTGACGAAGACGTTATTGACCACATCGCTAAGGTACTCGAAATTGTTGATTTAATTTCGCGTTCCAGGTACGGATCCCAATCAACTCCGAAGAAGATCTTTTCCCCTCTCACTTACAGACGAAGCAACAAGCAATGGTGGATAAGATGAGGGGAAGGAAAATTGCGGTATGGGAAGAACTTGTTGAGAAATTTTTCTGTAAATTTTATCCGAATTCATACGATGGAGAAGATGAAATGTTGGATGAAGGAGACAACTAGGGAATTGATCCGCTTGAATTTTTATCATGAGTGAATTCATCATTTGTTAGGCATATGAAAATTGATGGAAAAACTTAAAAGGTATTATTCCATGTTTGGATGAATGGGAATTGGAATAAGAGACGAATAGATAATAGCATCTTGAGTAGTAACAATACTACTTCTGACTCATTCTTTATACCTAATCTAAAAACACATGAAAAGAGTGGCACCAAAAAGGAAGAAGAATAAAGTCAGACAAATCGCAAATATAGCAATACATCCAGTACTACTGATGAGCAACCCAACAAAAGAAAGTGCAAAGCAAAAAAATTTGAAGTTATTCAGTACTCACTTAGGGAACCCAAACGAAGAATAAATTGCTATTAGAAAGTTTATAGAATATGATATTTGGGAAAGAAAGAAGATAATTTGTCCATAATCCTACCAAGATATATTTTTTAGCAAATGACGAAGGATGAAGTGACGCGCACTCAAGGATATAAAAAGAAGAGAAGAAAAGTCTAACTTAAAGACTTCGCTGTAAACAAAAGTGCTTCCCGGGAGACAACCCGGAATGTTATTTAATTTTGTTATCAAGTCTGTCTTCCCAGACTTTAATACGGCGTATCCGTTCCACCCCATACGGCGTATTGAATGTCTGTACGTTATCAGTCTTTACTTTTTATGCACTTTAAAAACATTATTGTTAGTTCTGCGAATACGCCGTATTCATTAACTTGATACGCCGTATCCACATACTGACCCGTATTTAGTTTGTTTTAGTTTAGTTTAAATTAACTGTAGGTACCAAGATAGGAATGCACCTGTTTTTCTTATATTTTACGCAGGACCTCGTAAAGGAAATATCGACGAATATTGGTGGAGAATTTACAAATCTGGAAATCTTAAAGTGTTAGAGTCTTCAAACCTCAAGACGGCTGTTCAACACAAAATCTTGCTCATAAACGCAAATTGGAGAATCTACCAAGCAAAAATCAAGGGACATTCTAATTATTAGGTCTTGTTTATCTTGAATCATACATTATCAATCATGGAAGCTTAGAGAGAATAGTAGTGGAGGGAAAGTATTCAAATTTCAAATGTTATAAATGAAGGGAAAAGGGAAAATGTTTATTACAAAAGCATCACCCTCTAATGATGATTAGAGGGGTATTTATAGGAGAAGGAAGGAGCCTTCCCTTCCTTTATTTTTCACTTCTAGTCCCTAATCTTGGGTAATTATGCTATTTCTTTCTTTTAGCATAATATACCTTATTACAAGCTACTTTATACTAAACAAAATAAAGACTATTAACTAAATATAACTAAACCAAATAATCGACACTTTTTATAAACCTAACAATCTCCCTCTAAGGGTCGATTATTCTGGGTGTTCTCTTCGAGGTCCAAGTGGTCTTCCATTCACATACATCTCCCATCTTCTCATTTGATTCTGATGCTTCAATCTAACTTCAATCTCTTCTTCAAACAATTTCAGATACTCAACTTCATCATTGGTGAGTTCTCTTTGTACATAGCCATACTTCACATCATTATTGTAACTCTTTAATCCTTCTAGTACTCTGTTCAGCTTTGCATCACAAAACCTATGAATCTCTGAATGTCTCATCACCCTTTTATTTCTTGCTATTCTTGTATATTATTCCATACAGGGGCTCATAGATGATGGAGAACATTTTGTACTTTTCAATTCCTGGGAAAGATATATTGGTGTAGTAAGATTAACTTTCTATTGATAACTTTCTATTCCAAGTTGAAAGTCATGCACTCTTTCCCATATCACTGAACTTCTGATGAAAACTGATAAAGACCACAACAAACCTATTTTTGCATAATCAGGTACCTTGCCATTTATGATCAGCAAGTACATATCCTCAATATCATTCTTATTGAGATTCTTGTAATCATGCTCGACAATTGACACTATGCACTCATTGGCTCTTCTTGCAACTATCTCTGTGATGAACTTGTGTTCATGGCCCAGTTCCCAGTACGTCTTGATAACTTGAATGATCTTTGAATTCGAATAAACAACTTCCTTTGTTTTTCCAGGCTCATTTTGTATCTTTATGTAGAAGATCTTTGCATGAAGATTCTTCCAATGTTCAACACCATACCGAGCATAAGGATTAAATTTCTTTACACACTTATTCACCCATCTGGAAGTCCATTCTTTGATATCAACATCATTGAAGATAATTGCAGGAAACTTGTGAAGTGACAACACTATCTTCTCAGGCCCTGAACTTCCTTTCTTCAAATACAAAAGATCTTGATTTATCAGAGATAATGTTGGAGCTCCAGGATCTCTCTAACAGCTTTGAACTAAAGGTGTGGTCTTTCGTGGATGTGGAGAGAGACAAGAATTTCCTTTCTACTTTCCTAAACTATGTCACTTTTCAGGAAATTCTTCATCTGATCAATATGATATTGATGCTCATCTCCTGAAGTACATCTTTGTCTCAACATCTCATCAGCCATTTTCTTTAATTTTGCTTCATCAATAGTCAGTGATACTTCTTCCATAATATCTTGTGACACTTGCTTTGACGGTATTTCATCATCATCTGAAGCATAAGAATCAGTCCAAAAATCATAATCATCTTCTTGCTCTTGATTACCTGAAGTTGATGGACCTCTTTCCTCTTCATTCACTTGTCCAGACGATGACTCTCCAGACACATAAGCTTCGTACTCAGATGTCTTCTGCCGCTTTGCACTATTCTCCCCCTCAGGATGAGCATCATCATGAGGATCGTCCTAATCTCTTGGGCGAACGGCAAAAGGTCTACATGTAGTTTGTTGTACTTAAAGATTCTCAAACTTCATCTAAAGTGCAAGCCATATTGCTATGTCTTGTTGTGCAGCTGAGGATCGTTGTTCATGAAGAGATATAGTTGATATTGTTGTTCTTGAATAGAGAGTGTTTGTGTTTGAGCTGGATGAACATGAAGGATGTGACCAGACATATAACTTCATACTGACGCATCAACTTGAGAAGGTATCTGATTATCAATTGCTTTCTGAATTTGTGAGGAAATTTCGGCTTGTATATTCCCACTCTCTTGTAAAATAGCTTTAGCAATCATCCGTTCCAACTCTTCTTTAGTCTTTTGTCACTCCGTAATAGCCCTTCGCAGTATACACCAGATACTTGAGCTCTTACCTGCTCAGAGAAAACTTGCTTTTTCACCTGTCCTTAATATGCGTATCTACTATATGGGTAAAGATCTGGACCATTTATTCTGGAGAGGATCAGCAAGAGTATCGGGAATAACTCTGACCAAAATCTTTGTTTGAGATGTTCAAAACAAATATGTATACGTCCCTGTAACTCCTGGAAAGAATTCTTGTATCGTTTGAATCGAGCAAATTTGGCTTTTGAACAATGATAGAAGTCGGTTTGCTCTAGATAATTTGGTATGTTGTGATCTTGATGATGATGTTGTTTGAGTATGAGTTACCGTTAATTCCTGGAGTTTCTTAATATTCGAAGATACGGGATTAGTATGAGTCCTAGGAGATCTAATTGGTGTGGGTAATGGTGTACTCCTAGACTCCTCTATGATCTTCCATTTCTCCCTTCATTTTAATTCATACACTTTATCAGTTATTTCATCCTCCTCTTCATTAACATTGATAGGTATGACAACATTAGTAACTTCCACCTCTTCAACATTAGTTTTCTCCACCTCCGGACTTTCCTTATCACTCCGAGGCTCTAACCTAGTGTCGGGAATCTATGGTTTATCATTCCTAGGAGGTAAACTATCATCAATAACATTCTCAGGTCCTTCTACCATCTTTTCAACCTCTTCAGACGCCAAGTGCTTGTTGACCAGTTCCACATTTTTTTCTAGCTTCTTGCTCTTCTCGACTTTTATGCTCAGCAAGACTGACTTGTAATGTATTTGTATGATCATTCTCATTGCTTATAACAGTTAAACACTAGAGCGAGTTGGAGTTAGACGTGTAGATTCTCCTTTCAGGAGTCGAAAAACGAAAATCACAGAGATCGTTTTGGGCACTTGACTCTACTGTATCCTTTTTAGGGTAGGTGACCTAGGGGCGCTAGGTGTTCGATGGAAGTCCTTGGGTAGACTTAGTTAGTTGTGACTGAGTTAGAGGAACATCTAACCCAAACACCTCTGCATACATCCTGTAATGCTCCATGTGTGCTTCATCTCTTCAGTGATCATCCAATCTGGAATTTGCATGCCAACTTTATCTTTGTGTCTTCCTGAATTAAAGATATTTTTCATTATGTCATCATCTTGCAGATTATGATACATGTCTCAAGCACGTCTTGAGATTTCAGGAAAGATAGTCATGTAATGACTAACGATGATCTTTGTAAATCTTGGATACGGAATCGAAGATGTTGGATGATGAAGAGAATAATAAATTCCTTCCCATAGAAGCTCCGCATAATCCATGTGAATGTTATTGACAAAGCAATACATCATTTGCAATATCTACAATGGTGGTTGATCCCATCCTGTGACACGTGTTGTCAAACACTTAGAATATATCTTGCATAATGTTTTCCACGGTTGCAAAAGACCAGTTGTCTTAAAGCTTGATGATGTCTTTAGTTCCATTGTAAAGCCTAATTGTTGTTTATAGAATGGAACCATGTCAGAAAATGATAGTGGTGGCACGAATGAATTATGATTGTTGTCATTTGCTTGAGGTAGATAAAAGATTGTTCTGAAATCACAGTGTCAGAGAAAGTCTTTCTTGTCCAATCATAAACCAGTGCCTTATACTTTGAACGTCTTCCTTCAAAGTATGCCAAACTGTGCCATAATATATCCGTGGTTGATAAGTGTTGAAAACACTTTATAAAAACCCATTTTTATATCAACTAACCCTTAAAAGATGAAAATATGGAAATATATTTTACTTGTATAATTGTATATTTTGGTCTTTATGATGTGTAGGTTCGGATATTACAGAATCACATGAAAAGAGCCAAAATTGACAAACGAACACTTGCAAAAGAGACAGAAAGAGTACACAAGAGCGGTTTTTATCAAGCTGATGTCAAACAAAAAGTCACATGGTCATTTGGGACTCATGTGAAGACAAAACCTTGAAATTACAAAAAAAGAACCTTGAATGTTAAACCTTTTTCACCTTAAGTCCCAAATCCAATTACACCGTTAGTCCTTTATTAGTAAGGGACTAACGGTTGTTAAGTCACAAAAATTTATAGTCCACTTAACCTTTAACCGAGCCAAAAGCCAATCCTTGGCCCGTTTACCCTTTAACCCAAGGTCAACTTCTTTTAAACTGGTCAAAGAGTCAAAACGAAATAAGAAAAGAAAAAAAGGCGCCAAGATGGTTTTTACTATTCATCTTCGTCCCAATTCACCCTACGTCAAATTAAACGGGTAAAACCTACTTCCCTACACTCGTCCTGCGTGGTTTCAAAGATGCTAGTACAAAGCTCCAACTCAGCAAACAGAAACGTCATCCTAGCCCATGATTGGTTGAGCTGACAACAAGGAATGACAACTCATCACCAAACAAACATACCAATTTAGGATTTTTACACTAAAATCAGTTCAAAAGAAGCACAAGGCCTCCAAGAAGGTGGGATTGCCAAGCTGACAATCCGTGTGACCCCTTTTCATCCAACAACTAAAAATCAAGAAGCAATGATTGGTTAATGATCAATGGTCAAGATTGAAGATACTTTTGGAATCCAAAGGAGCGTCTCAAGTTCCTAGATCCTTCCATTCACCCCTATAAATAGAAGCCTTCTTACTTACAGAGAGATATCTAGTGTAGTTTATTTAGAATAGCTTTAGCTTATTAATGTATTTTTAGCTTATTAGTCATTTTAAGCTTGTTTAATTTTCAAATTAATGTAACTTTCTTTTCAGAAGCTTGTACTTAGTTTTTTTTATAATCAATAAAATTTAAGTTTTCATATTGTTCAATTGATACTTCATGTTTTTACTTTTATACATAATGGTCTGAATAAGCTCTTTAATACTGCTCATAAGCTAAACTGTTCATAAGCTCCTATAAACTTGAATACTCCTTGGAATTGGATGGCTGCTTTGAGTATTCAAGTGATAATAGTTCCTGATGGTCAGGAGTTAGGATTAGATTAGGAAAGTGAGTAAGCTTAAAGTTATAAGCTTAAGCTGCTCTTATAAGCTCTAATTTGAGCATTTACCTCTATTTAGCTAAGGTAGAGGTACTCATCTCTTTTCCTTTTTCTATTTACTCTGCTGTCATTAAATGTTTTAGTTAATCTGTTCACCTTAGATTAATCTTGCTTATTGTTTGCTTATTTATGCTTAGAGTAGCTTATTACTGCTTTTTATAGTTGTTTGATGTTAATTGTGATCAGTTATTAGTGTAGATCTTAGTTTGCTAAGTTTTTGATAGAATTTAGTTAAAAATCCTAAAATAGTAGCACTAGTTAAAGGCTTATTGTTCTGGCTTATTTGATTATTGAAATAAGTTCATTAGGTCTGTTATAAGCTTTGTAGTATCTGGTATTTAAAGTTTGAGCTTTAATTCTTAAAATTTATAAACTAAAAATAAGTTTAAGTGAATTAAAGGGGTGTTTGGCTCAAGGCAGTATTAACTTGAGTTAGTTCTGCCAAAAGCCTTTTGGTTCTTTAGTTTGATTTGAAACCTCATTTTGAAGTTTATAAAGTAAGGATTTAAGGTCTCTGTAGGATAAAACAAGTATTGATCTAGTTAGAGTATAGGTTGTTTAAATCTGTGGTTATAAGTTCAGCTTATTAGGGTCTTTTAGCTTAAATTTGTTTCTAGTTGTTCTTGTTGCTTCAATTGCTCTTGATTTGCTTTTTAGAAGGTGTAGAAACAAAGATCTTAATCCAGCACAATTGGTTTTAAGTTTTGGTCATTTTTGTGTCAACTATATCAGATAGTAAAAACAGCCTCAAGGCCTTTTCAAGTTTAAAATTCAGTTGGTTTAAGTTAGAATTAGGATTTGAAATTTAGTATACAAGTAGCTTATAGGCTAAACTAGATCTGTTAGGGCTTATTTTAGATTAATTTGCTTATTTACTCATTTGTTTTTAAGTTTGCATTTAGTATTTTGTCTTTTTCATAAAAATTTGCAAAATCCAAAAATATAGTAAACTGCGTAAGCAGCTTTTTCAATTAGCATTTTCTTTGCTTATTTGATTTTCAAAATTATTTTAGATTGTTGATTTAAGTAGTTTTTAGCATGATCTTCAAAGAGGTATTAGTCATTAAACCATAAGGTTCCATTAGCTTGCTTAAAAATAAGCTCAAATTTGCCTTGTTGACTCTTGGTAAACTGATTTTAGTAAATAGTGCTTATATTGGTTTTTCCCTATATGATTGTTGGTTTAGCTTAATTTCTTGTCAAACTTGTTTGTTATGTTAGTAGTAAGGTGTTGTAGCATATTTTGCCTAAGGCTTGAGCTATTCTAGCTTCTTTAGTTTTATCTTAAGTTTAGTTTAAAAGTATTAAGTCCAAATCACTACTTTGTTCGTCTTGTTTAATTAGCTGTTTTCTGCTTTTTTGTGAATTTGAAAAAAAGCTTTCTTCACAAAAGATGCTTTATTTTTTGGCTGGTTTTATATTAAAAATTTGTTTCAAAAAAGTTTTAAAAATAAAAATAGGGAAAACTAGGTAAGTCTTGGATGAGCAAGGGCTCGAACCAAGCCTCGGACCTAGCCTCAACATTTATAACACACACTCACAACCACTGTGCCCTAGGACTTTTAGTCGAAGGGTGCACTCAAATTAAATTTAACACATTTTTGGGTTTGTTTTTCTATTCAGCACTACGAGTGCTGTTTTTGAATTATCTCTAGCTTATTGTTTAAGCTATTTCTAAACTAGTAATTTTCCGGCATTCTTTGCATCATTAGCAATTTTTAGTAATTTTCTAGAAATTTTAATTCATAGTTTAGTATTTTTCTTATATTTATTTAGTTTTAAAAAATTTTAAAATCTTAAAAAATAGAAAAATAATCAAAAAAATAAAATTCTTTTTCTGAAAAATTTCTTTTATTATTTAGAAGATTTAGGAATTAAATTTTCATTCGTAGGTCTTAAATTTGATATACTTGCTCGTTTAGTTGTGTTTTTACATTTCCCGACTACATTTTTGTGTTCAATAGGCATAATTACTAGATGTTATCTTTCCTTTACATGTTTTATTGTTTTTTATTAGTAGATTACAAAAACCCATTCAGAAACTTTGAAACATTAAATCATTGTCAAATAATTAAAGTGGGTTTTCAATTATAATTCTTGAGGTATAACGACCGGTGAACACTTCGGTTAACGTACGATATTTTGTGTAGTGTTTGCTTTTAATCTTTGTCCTCAAGGATTATTAATGAATTTCTATATACTTTGAGATTATAGTATATATAAATTTGGAAGCATCAATGGTACGGAGGACAGAAACTGCAATGCGAATTTTAATGGATGATTCTGATGATGTTTGTCAGAATTTTGCTTTCAGTGGGCATTGCACTTGTTCAAGATCTACTTTCTTGTTTGCATCCATATATATTCATATCGTTTGTTCGGAGACAAGTTCGTCTGGATGTAAATTAGTGCATGTTGTTGTTATGCCATGATTGATTACTGGAATGAATAAAATAGAGAGTTAGGTAACAAATAATTCTATGTTGACATTTTTGTCTTTTTCTACTCTGTTGTTTGTATTATATTATGGCAATTCTTTTTGAAATATTTTGGCATCAGGATTCTTTCTCATGTGCTCGGTTCTTGCTTATTTCCTAGCACATGTCATCGCTTTATTCGAATTATTCTTTTGTTTATCATTTTTTGTGTATTCTGTCAATTCTTTTTCGAACACACTGTTGATTGGCTTTTTCGCCTATGATTTTGTTCTATCTTTTGTTTTTCGATATCCTCCCAGAAATTGTTTTTGACATTGATACTTTTCAAGAATGATGAAGGGATTTTTCTTTTGATTTTAATCAAGACTCTTTTACTAAACCATTAAAAGAAATCATTAAACTTATTAAATTTGTTTTGTGGAAAGAAGTATCATTTTACACCACAAACAGATTTTGAAAACTTTTTACAGAAATCTTTTCACAAAACTTTATTTATAATCACAAACCACAAATTGATGGAAACTAAGGACACTCACTCCTCATTCTGTTCATTGCAGAAAACGGCTGAAACCGGACATGTCTTAGTCCTTAAACATTGAGGTTTGGTTTTCATATTCAAGTTAATACAACATTTTTCATTTCAATTTTTTTTTTGTTCATGATTTCTAAACAATGAAGACAAACATATCTAATTCAATAATTGAATGGACACTAAGTCACTCACTCCTCATTATGTTCATTGCAGAAAACGGCCAAAAACGGACATGACTTAGTCCACTTAAACAATTACGAATAGATATATATGACCCACAGCTTAGAATTTATAGAAACTTGATTTCTTTCTCAAATTATTTTGATATTTTCACCACACATGAGAAACTGATCTTTTTGGTTTCACATACATTTAGCATTAATCATCAAAAATTATTTCATTTCACAAAACAACTTCACGTTTCCACAAACGTATTTCTACTAAATTTTGACTTTTTGACACCACCGAGTTTGACTTTTTAACCCTTCCGAGTTTGACTTTTTGACCCTTCCGAGTTTGACTAATACTGATTTTCACAAAGTAGATAAACCATAATTCATTTTAACTTATGTAGGAACCAAACTCGATGCTTTTTATGTTCTATTATCATTTTTCAGACTCCAAACAGTTAGACAAACAATCAAATTCGATAATACTAAAACTCGATGAACACCATATATTTCCGAATTTCAATTTTAGCGACTACTTATCCATTCCTAAGCTATGTATCACTTATTTTTCCATAAACATAGTTTTATATCGTCCTTGATCTCAATATTGTTGCATAAACTCGATAAAACATAAATTCGGTAGCATAAACTCTATAAAACACAAACTCGATAATCCTAAACATTACCGAGTTGAAACTCAATTATGCAAACTCAAGTTTTATTCGAACCACAAAGCATATCCACTTACGATGAGTATAGAAAGGTATTGGTATATCGTTGTAATGAACACGAAAGATGTCGTTGATTTTTACTCAAAATCGCTAATTTGACTAGGTAACGAAAATGAAAAATGAAAAATTTTCTTCCTTATATAAGACATGAAAAAGATTCAAAATAATACACTTTCAGTCCCTTTAGTTTAATATTCTGAATTTTGATTTTGATTTTTAAAAACTCCCCCTCGAGTAATGAAGTTATTTCAAAATTTGTTCACCATTATCAAAAACTCCCCCTTGGAATGAAATCATACTAAGCTCATAGTCCAAAAATGAAGATGTTTGAGTTTAAAATAAAAATTCCCCCTTGAAAATATAGCATATGATCTTTTCAAAAAGATAACTTTGTCAGGCTTTCCAACTGTGTTGGAGTCATACATCTCATACCAATGCGATAAACTAGATATAGAGCTTTAGTAAATAGATCCGCAAGTTGGTATTCTGTCCCGACAAAGTAAATTCAAGTACCCTTCTCAACATGTTCCTTAATAAAACGATATCAGATGTCTATGTGTTTTGTCTTAGAATGTTGGACTGGATTGCATGAGATAGCAATGGCACTCTTGGAATCACAGTACATCGGAATCTGATTGTACTTGTATCCATAGTCAAGCAGTTGAGTTCGCATCCAAATAACTTATGCACAGCATGCAGAACAAGGAAACATATTCAGCCTCAGCAGTAGACATCGCAGTACAATCTTGTTTCTTTAAACTCCAACTCATGAGTTTTCCGTGTAGAAATTGCAATCCTCCTGATGTGCTTTTACAATCATCTTTACATCCTGCATGGTCCGCATCTGAATATGCAATTAGTTCAAATCCGGAATCCTTCGGATACCATAGGCCCATGTTATAGGATTGTCTCAGGTACGAGAGACCGTTTAACCTCTTTGAGGTGTTTGACCGTATGACGTGCTTGATAACGAGCACAAACAAAAAGTAGCAAATGCAATGTCTGGACAAACTGGCTGTTGGTACATAAGCCATCATATCATACGACGATAAGTCGTTGATCAGTAGAGTGTTGTAAATCAGCATCTAGCCTCTCAGTTGCCATAGGTGTACTCATTGAGACACATTCATCTAGACCATGTTTCTTTAACAACTCTATTGCATATTGTGACTGACTTATGAATATGCCCTGGGAGATTGATGAAACTGAAGTCCAGAAAGAACTTTAGTTCACCCATCATCGACATTTCAAAATTATTTTTCATTAGGTTTGCAAAACGTTTTAAAAAATCTTGATTTGTTGAACCAAAAATAATGTCATCAACATATACTTGAACAAGGAATATGTCTTCCCCGTGACGTCATGTGAAAAAAGTCAGGTCAATAATACCTTAGTAAACCATATTTGGATTAAAAAGAAGACAAATTTGTCATTACATGCACGAGGTGCTTGCTTAAGACGTTTATAGAGCTTTTTTTAACCTATAGCGTGATCTAGAAATTCTGGATCAATAAAAACCCTTTCAGGTTGGCTGACAAGACTTCTTTTTCAAAGACCATTGGAGAACAGCTGTTTTGTATCAATTTGAAAGATTGTTGATATTCTTATGAGCATCATAAGAATAAACATCTGCACAAGCCTCAGTCGAGCAACAGGTAGCAAATGGACCCCCCCCTCCCCCACCCTTCAACATCAATGCCTTCTCCTGTTTGTATCCTTTAGCACAGGCGAGTTTTGTTTCGAACTACAATATTATCAGCATCACACTTGTTCTTCCAGAGCCATTTGAGAGCGAATAACTTCTTTCCTTCTGGTCGTGGAAGAGTTTCCCAAACTTGAGTCTCTCAATTGATTTCAAACTCATCTTGCATGGTCAATCCAACTGTGGCTGCCATAGCTTCTTTGATATTCTTTGGTTCAATAGTGCTGACGGTTAATGCATACATGCATACCTTAGAATCTGTGTGTAGCCGTTGGCGAGTCATGACAGGTTTGGATGGGTCACCAATAACTTGGTCTAGAGGATGATCTTTTGTCCAAATGTGTGTTGAGGGTTGTACTTGGTGGAAATTCTGCACATTTGATGATTCTAGAGCCGTTGTAGATGACTCAATTTCCTCGTGACTTGGAGATTATATGAAACAAATTATGAATTGCCATCAGAATGAGCAGAATCTTCTTGATTGAATTCATCAGCCTTTGTTAAAGAGATTGGAGAGGTTTGTTCATCAGATGTAGTCACAATGGGAGGAGCCTCATGTTCGTCAACAATAATTGAAGATGTAGAAGGTGAGTCTTCATGAATTTGAGTCGGTTGTGCAGCGGAATTGATGGGTGTATCAAAAAATGTCTTCTCAAAATATTCTTCAAACATTAGACCGAACAAATTATCCAAATCTTATTTTGATTGAGTATTTATTTCTGCTTTTGCTGGGATGAATTATGTTTATGATCGTTGAAGGTCGGGTTTCTAAAAAAACAATCGTGTTCCAGAAAACCATTTGTGTGAGTCATCAAACTTAACATTTATGGTTTTTTCTTATAATTCTTTTTAGGTGCGTCTAGTATAGATTCGAAACCCTCTTGATGTTTCAGAATAACCAATAATAGTCTCAAATGTCTGCTTTTGGTTTCATTTTCCAAGATTCGTCTCGGTCATTTGTTGGTATAACTAATGAACCAATACCACATGAAAATATTCAACATTCGGCTTTCTGCACGTAATAAACTCATAGGTGTTTTGTTATGTTCGTGTTATGATTGAGTTGACCGATTTTAGTAAAACAAGCGGAAGCCATGCTTCAGCACAAAGAAATTCATGTAAAGCGAGTAAAGATAAGATCGGTTTCGAGCTGCTTCGACAGAGTTCTATTACATCTTTCAAACTACTCCCATTTTGTGAGGCGTTCGAGCAGTTGAAAAGTTGTTGCATGATGCCTAACTTTCTCATAATGAGCTTTATGATTTGCATTTTTGAATTTCAGTTCCATTGTCTGTACGAATCTTGCAACTTTGGCTTTCTAAATTCAGTTGGACTTGAGCAATGACTTTCTTTATAAATCTCTGGAGTTTCATTCTTTTCGAATGAGAAGTAAGCCCATTATATCGAGAATAATATCCACGATCACAAGAATATACTTCTTTCCATTGATTGAAGCTACCCGCATTGGACCGCATAAATCCATATGAAGTAATTCCAATTTGGAGTGATCAATTGAAACTAATTTGAGTGGATGAGAAGCTTTCTTGCTTTTTCCTCTTTCACATGCAGAACAAAGATAATTTTTTCCATATAAAACTTTGGAAGACCATCACCAAGGTCAGTCTGGTAAGATCGTTATGGGGCCTAAATTAAGGATGTGAAAGTCTGTGGTGCCATAACCATGACTTTGTCAAAGTTGCCTTAGACCTTAGACAAACAGGTGAAGAAGCAGCCATGTCAGAAATGGAGATAGCATATAAATTTGATTCGCGATCACCTGTAAGCAAATCATCTCCTTCCAGATTACGCACATAACATGTCTTAGAATGAAAAGCCACTTCTAAATCACCATCACAAAATTGTACAACGCTAAAAAGATTATGTCCAAGACCTTCAACATAATATATATGACAAATAGTGATATCGCCCTGTATATAATCACCATAGCCTGTGATTGCTGCAAAATTATCATTTCACAAGTGAACGGTGCCAGAAATTTTCTCATGAAAATTTTTCAGCAGTGATCGATCACCCGTCATATGCTTTGAACAACCACTATCAACAATCCACAGAACAATATGAACTACCTCAACACGAGAAGAAACAGCACATGGACAAGTGGCCAATTTGACTAATTGTGAGTCCCAAACTGAATAGATCTCTGCAGCCTATTAAGGTTGATAGCCAAGATGTATAAATACAGTTTGACTATGTAGAAACAATGACTATGAATACTATGTGTTAATGCGGAATCTTAACACAAGTACTAAGAAGAACAATGAAAAACTAAATAATAATTTCTATTAATCTGCTTTGAATGATTACAGATTACTAACTAAAAGATATGATATGTATGAGATGTATTGAGGTGGTATCTCTAACTATGCCAAGAGGGATCCTTTTATAGACTAAGGATAAACCCTAATAAGCTTACAAAACGCGTAAAAATATTCATATTCTTTTCTCATAATTTATCCTCATACATATCTCTTAAACGGTACTAACTAATTTCTACTATCGGTACTAACTAACTGATAAGTACTTAACATTTTGTATTGTCGGTACTAACTATAATTATCAGTACTAACTATTAATATTGTCGGTACTAAGTTAGGAAAACGTAATTCCCAAACGATTCCTCCTTACACACTCAAAGATCACATACAAGTCAAGATAATGCCTAAAAGTCAAAAGTTCACTGCTTCAGATTCACAAGATATGGATAAATGAAATCAAACGTCTACGAGCTATACATAAGATCAATCTGAAGATTGAAGAGCTTAAGTTTAGTATTTTCAAGGGTGACCTCCCTTAGGGGGAGATTGTTAGATATTAGAAAAAGACTCGGTCACCCAGTGTATTTTACTGTTCATTATAGCTCGTAGTCGTTTTAGGTACGTATGCTTTCTGTTTGAAACGGGTATTAATACCCAGTGACCTTGTAAAGAACTATAAAACTCTTCAAATTTTGGAAGAGGTAAGCATCTATTCATTTTACACACACTCTTTAGTGTGTTTTCCTTAGTTTCTCTCATCCATTCTCTCTCTCTCTCTCTAACTTTCTCTCTCTAGATCTCTCTAGATCTATACATGTTTGTGTGAATTCAGGATCCTACAACTCTTCACCATGAAGCAAGGTAAGTTGAGAACCCTACAATTTTTGGTAAATTGTCAACCATAATCGGATTTGAGAAGTCTTTACCACAAGCCGTTTGCTTATAGACTAGCCAGTTCTTATGTCTATTAAACATGGTGAACTGATGACCATTTGTTGTATGGTGGTTAGCCAACACTCAATCCCTTCTCATTTCCTCATGGCTTCCTAACTCATCAATTTGCTTTTGAATGAATCTTAAAAGATCATAAGCACTATCACTTTCAGTATCAACAACTAATTTCAAATCCATCATCTTCTCAAGAGTTTCTTTTATAAGTGGATATCTTATTTCTGCTAACATAAACAACTCAGTATCATCTTCTAGTACTAAGATATGAACTCCACAGTTTCCATAAAAATTACAACTCTTAAGAATCCATTCTTCTTGATTTTTCCAAAGATCACTATCTGTATTCTCTCTAAACATAGTCCTTAAATCTCTCTAAAGAATTAAATCAATACCTTCTGGAGTAGATTTATGAAACCTTTTCATCACTAAACTATATAGTTCCTCAAAATCCATCCTATCAAACCTTAGAACCATCTCAGTAATAGTCTTGATCCATCTAGAGCTTCCATCAGATCTAAATATTCTATAGAAGATATGCTCCACTCCATGACTGTCAAGGTGATAGAATTTTGACTCCTAATCGATAATTGGATATCTCTTGTCAAGAATTTCATAATCAAATTCTTCATCTTCATTTGGAGCTATTTGCAGAAATGTCTTTAGATTCTTTTCTTCTTCAAGATCAAAGTATGTCTTTTCCCTTTTAGACTTCTTTCTAGCTTTCATCTTGATGTAACCACTCTTTCTTTTCTTAGTACCTTCTTCTTCTTTAACCTTCTCCTCGACACTGTCATCCTTTGAAGATTCAATTTCTTTTTCATTCATCTCCTTGATCATTCTTTCATCTTCAGCAGACCCAATAGCAATGAAATCTTCATCTGACCTTTTTATCTTTTCATACAGAGCTTGTATTTCCTCAAACTTCTTACTTTTCAACTCAGAGTGTTTGAAGTTCCCCACATGCTTCAAGTAGGTCATCATTTGATTTCTTAATTGATTCTTTGTTGGTGGTCTGTTCCTAATAGCTTCTGATCTCTGATGAGCAAGGAATCTTCTTTGAGCAGCAATTGTGTCATGAAGGAATTTGGCTCTTTCTTCTACTGTAAATTGCTCTCTTTCTTCTTCTTGAAACCTTTCAGCTAGAAGTTTATCAGCCTTAATTCTTGCTTTTATATCATCATAATTTCTTATGAGAGCATCATTTATAGCTTGTTCTTCAGCCAACCTTTTTCTTTCCTCTTCACCTTCCCATTCTTCTTGTACCTTTCTAGCCAATTCTTCATCCCCAACGAGTTGTTTAAACTTCTTTTCAGCTTCAGGATTACCATCAGATTCACTGTCAGACTCATCTTCCTCTTCAATCTGCTTCTTCCCTTTATCTTTTGGATCAATCTTAGGAAGAGGTTTTAAAGTCAACAGAGATCTGGTTGAAGTAGGTCTAGGTCTCTCAGTATCTTCAACATCCTTAAGTTCTACTCCTTTTTCTTTTTCTCTTGAAACTGCTTTGGCTTGGCTCATGTTGAGAAGTACTTGAGCAATAGTTTCATCATCACCAAATGGAGTAGTGGTTGTTGAAGGTGTTTGAGTATCAGTACCTTCATCAGTTTGAGCATCAGTACCTTCATTTGGTCTGTCGGTACTTACTTCCTCCTTGTCAGTACTAACTCTTGGTCTGTCAGTACTAACATTTGGTCTGTCAGTACTAACATTTGGTCTGTTAGTACTAACTTTTTCTTTGTCAGTACTAACTTTTTGCTGAGCAGTACTAAGTACATCTTCGGTACTAACTTCATCATCAGCAATCTCCTTCTTTTCACTAACTCTTGATCTTGTCCTCCCCTCATTTTGAGCATTCTCAGACTCCATATAATCCACTGTATCATCAGCAAGCTCATCAAAAGCTGGATCTTTATGGACTGAAGGTTCAGCTTTGGAAGTTTTCCTCCCCTGTTTGGATACATACTCCTTTTGCATCCATTGTTTCTTTAAGGATTTCCTTGCTGCCAATTTGTCCTTCAAGGATAGACTCTTTAACCAGGCTTTGTGGTGTGCAATCACAGGTTTGGCTTGCTTCTTTAGCTTCTTTATCTGTGCCTTCAAGTGTTTAATTTGCTTGGCTTGATCTGTAACCTGTGAACACAAGGAGATACAAAGATCATATACACTTTGGAGTGTCATGTCACCCTTAGTCCCTGTAAGGGATCTATCACTGGATGACTGACCTCCATGATTCCCACCAGAAGTTTCTGGAATGGAATCAGGAATATTAGCAGTA
>BQNB010113556.1:6559-21915 GCA_026074375.1 Tanacetum coccineum
TAAGGAACATCGATCCCTTAATGTGAATAAGTGTTAGGATCAACATTATATAGGTCACTAAACATGTTCGTCTAGCAATTTCTATATCTGAATTGTCCCAATTAACTCCAAGTTCATATTAGTGTAAGGATCAACATTTCTATTATATTTGCATACCCAAGCTGTGTATCCACCTTGCATACTTGGACTTGGAAGGAATTTTCTTTTCCTGGATTGAGTCTTAACATGTGCAGTCATTATCATCGAGTGACACTTCCCATGTTTCAAGTATCTTGCTAAAGACTAGATTAAAGCGCGTTTTATTCACTCGATACTCATGTATTAGCAGGTTTTGACAAATGATGATTTGGTGTACAAAGGATTGTTAGTAATGATTTTTGGTGTAAAATTTGTAAATATAGTTAAAGCATACGAGCAGTGTTGATACAAAAAGAGTTGGAGTAGATGGATTGAAAAATAAGAACAAGTTTGTATGCTACATAAAAAGTATTAAAGGTATAAAGAATTTTTTTTGCAACTTTTATTGTCACCTTTTCATACAGATTAAAGAAGATGACTACAACATTAATAATAAAAAACACTGTATACAAAACGCAGCGCAACAAAGCACGAACATAAAAAACTTATAATATAGAAAAACTAATCAAATGTATCCTTAATATTTTAATAATTTTAGTAATTGGTGTCTTTTACATATCAAGATTTCAAAATGATACCAAATAAATATGCGGCCGGTCTAACTACATATAAAAAGAGAAAACAAATTTGTTAAAAACTTAAAAAATGATTATTGTTGTAAGACTAAAATGCCTTTAGGCTGGACGTAGTGGAGGGCAACTCACGAGTGAGTTGCCAAAATGTTGAGTAAAACTCACGCTTGACATGGAAGGAAAAGGAGATCCAATGTTGAATGAGTCACCATTGGTGAATTATAATCTTTTAATGTTTTTTTATTTGATTTGTGAGTGTGTGGAAATTTAGTTGAGTATATTTTGTATGAAATGAGCATTTTAATGAACGGTGAGTTAGTGATTACTATTACGGTTGAATGATGAGTGTGAGCTAATTGAAATGAAAAGAGAGAAAAAGACATTGGATGGTGAGTTTCCACTCTATCCAGCCTTATAAAATGCAAGACCATTCATCAAATATTATAAAACGTGACAAGTTATTATAATCTTGTGGATGTGGGCTAGGTGGGCTGAGTTGGGCCAAGGATGTGTATGGGTTGGGCTTGTGTGTATTTATTTTTAGATATAAACAAGCAGGATTATTCGCGCGTTGCTGCGGGACGTTAATTTTTCGCACGTTGTTGCGGAGCATTTATTTTATTTTATTTTTTGTATTTTGTGCGGGTTTATTTTTTCGGTCTCATCTTTAATAGTTTGTTTTTTATATGTGCTTATGTGTTGGGATTCATGTTTAAATGTTTCTTTTTTTGGCTATACGGGGTTTTTTTAATATAATTTTATGGGATTCCGTGTGCCTTAAATGACAATCGTGCGTTACTGCAATGCAATTTTTTTCGGTCTCATGTTTAATAATGCGGGTTTATTTTTTCGGTATCATGTTTAATAATTTTTTTCCTTATATGAGTTAATGCCCCGCGCGTTGTTGCGGGGCGTTAATTTTTTTTTGTGCGAATTTATTTTTTCGGTCTCATTTTAATAGAATTCGAAGAGTTTTTCGCGTGTGTTTTTTTATATTACCTTTTATAATTTTTTTCTTCTTATTTTGTGCAAACCAATTTTTTTTTATAAAAAAAACCAATTTGGCCGGCCCAAAGTGGGAGCCCAATAAAGCGGCCCAAAGTGAGAGCCCAAAAAAGAGGCACAAAATGACAAAATAAGATTTTGATCTTTAGTACATATAGTACAATAGTTTGATGTAGATTAGATCTCATCATCTAGCTAGGGTTTGAATGACAGAAGAACAAGAAGATATGGTTCTGTTTGATGTAACAGAGGAAGTGCTTTTAAGGTTGACTGTCAAAGATATTCTTCGATGCAAAAGTGTTTGTAAGTCATGGTATTCTTTGATTTCAAGTCCTTCTTTTGTTAAACTTCATCTTAAACATATTTGCAAGAAAGATGACAAGAATAATAAACAACTTGGAAACAAAAGAATTGCTTTGACTAGAAGATATATAGTTAGGAAGGGACATTCGTACACAATACCTAAAGAGTGGCGATCCTACCATTCGTTGAGAATTGAAGGTTCTTCTAATGGCCTTGTTTGCATGTCCTCACTTGATAATCAAATTTGTTTAACCAATCCTTCGACTCGAGAGTTTCGAAAACTGCATAAGGCACCCATACTTCGTAGCAGTGTCTCGTCGTATCCACAACTTTATGGCTTTGGTTATGATTCATCCACGGATGATTACAAACTTGTTATGGCCATCGACCAAGGTTCTGATGGGACACTTGTTCAAATCCTATCTTTGAAATCAAATGTTTGGAAAGTTTTTGGACAGGTCAACTATAGGAGGTTTGATGATGCCTCACTGCTCGAAACTCTGTATTTTATACAATGGGCATATCAACATTGGTTTAGAAGATATCAATCAAGGGACCAATATTAATTGTGTCTTTTGATTTAGCTAAGGAGGAATTCAAAGAAATTTCCCAACCTGATGACACGAGATATGATGGGAGTTATGATAACGCACTGGGGATTTTTGAAGACTACTTATGCATATTTGACGAACACAATGATGGTCGCCCCTATGGCATTTGGGTTATGAAAAACTACAATGTCAAACAGTCGTGGAAACTGTGTTTGCCAACTCAGTGTGAGATGAGGATCGTGTACACTTGTGGGAGTGCCCTGACTTTACCAGTATCGAATATATTTACTTTTTATATTAATTATATATAAAGACCCATTAAAATTTTAAAGAGTTATAAACACAATATAATCAGTAAGAGGGTATAACCACAGTGCAACAGATTTAAGTTGTTTCATCTGTGTTTCCGAATATGAACCCTACACGATAACGAAATACTCTCCAGATCCTAAGTATTAAATATCCGCCTTTAATTATTATTTTTATAAACCGCAAAATAGAGTGTTTCATAATTATATTTTTAACTAGACAAAATATAACACCTATAATTTTCGGGTCATATTTAACCCCGTACTTTATTATTTATTATTTATTTTTTTTATAAAATTTATTTTTTTCGGTTAATCGAATAGGTTATCTCGCGTTCGTAGCAAAACGTACATTAAAAGTGAACCCAGCTTTAGTTTTATTATCCGTCTACTTGCTCTACATAATTTATTATTTCAGAAAAGTATCCCACGATTGCTTTAATATTCTGTACAACAACTTCGATCACATACATTAACAAAAATATGTGGTACAATTTAAAAAAAAATTATTGTATTCAAAATGCGCCGCAGCGAAGCGCGGGTATCAAAAACTTGTTATATAAAAAGGGTAATATGAGTTAAATTTAAAAAAAACATGTCACTTAAACAAAGTATACTTCATCCAATAAAAATATATACGAAATATGAATCGATATTAATACGTAATGAAAATTTTATATAATTTTATACTTATTCATATATGTAATGTACGGGTTAAAAACTATAGTTATGTTAGAGGCTTAACATATTATCCGGGGGGTGAGAAAAAAACCGAAAAAATCGAAACAAAACCGAAAACAACTGAATCGAATTTGTCAAAATCAAACCAAACTGAACTACTAATTCGGTTCTCGGGTTGGATATGAGTTTAGCAATTTGAACCGAAAAGCGAATTCATATAAATATATTTACTTTTTATATATTTATATAAAGACCATTAAAATTTTAAGAGTTATAACAACAATATAATCATATAAGAGGTATAACACATGCAACAGATTTAACTTGTTCATTTGTGTTCCGAATATGAACCCTACATCGATACGAAATACTCTCTCCCTTCTAAGTTAAATATCTGCCTTTAATTTTTATTTACCTCAAAATAGAGTGTTCATAATATTTGAACTGGACAAAATATAACAACTCGTAATTTATTATTTATTTTTTCATAAAATTTATTTTTTTGGTTAATCGAATAGGTTATCTCGCGTTCGTAGCAAAACGTACATTAAAAGTGAACCCAGCTTTAGTTTTATTATCCGTCTACTTGCTCTACATAATTTATTATTTCAGAAAAGTATCCCACATGATATAATTTTGTTTTTATCATATATGTTTCTGTTTCGTGATTCCGCCTAAACTTTTTTTATATTTTACGTTTATACATGTAATGGTGATGTGTATATGTCAAAATCAACAACATGGCTAGCTGTTAACTAAAAAAAAGAAAACTTTTTAACTTTTAGATATAGGTAATGCATGCTTGGTCGGCCATCTCAACACAAAACTATATTTATCTATCTTGACAAATATTTTATATAAAGGTTCATAATGCCAACTTTAAACAAGACGTGTCTATGTCTTGTGTTGTTTCATGACTAATATTTAGTACTCCAACCTTTTTTCACTTGCTTAGTATAAACCAATTAAGTAATCTTGTTTGTTGTTATAACATAACATGACAATGAAATATGCTAAATATATCTTGCATGATGCAATAGTTTCGATGCTAATCTGTATTTTATTGTGATTGGATCTTTAATATAAAATCTTTTGAAATTAGTCCGAAATTATAGTCTTATTGTTTTGTATTTAGTGTAATCATGTTTATAAGATGTACGTCTCAAATGTTATAATCAATATAAAAAATTTATAAAAATTTATTTGCATTTATTCGCGTAATATTTATAAAATCTAAGACGCGACTTTATTTTGCTTCTAAGATTTCTTTCGGATTCTCGACGTTTATTCTCGATATTTACATCATTATGCATAAGGTGAGTTCATAGCCTCACATTTACTTAATTGTTTTATAAACTCCGCGAGGGAGATACATGCTAGTTTTGAAAATTGAACACAAGTGATTTGCTTGGTATGCAGGACCGAATACGTGATTTATTGACATTGAGTACCTTATTGCCGAAAATTCCCTAATTTCATGAACCGTTAATTACCTTTCATGATAAATGCTAGTACAAGTGAATAGATCTATTGGGTTTGACCAACCCCGTCCGGGTATCTACCATCAGATTACCCTGTCAACGGACGCATTGTATTGAGAATTAAGATATACGGCAATTATACCTTCTCATGGGCAAATTTTATATTCTGACGTTAAGGTTCGGTGTCATGAGCTCGATGTAATAAAAAATTATACATGACTTGTATGTGTTACAATGTCGCTCGATGAACTCTACTTGTGTCATACATTTATTACTTATAAACTCTATGGATTCACTCAACATTGTTTGTTGACCGTTTTTCGCATGTTATCTCAGATCTTTCAGGTATTGCTCGGAGGAAGCCGCATGAATATGTACTTTGGAGACTCTACACTTTATACATTCGATGAAACTTAATTTTGAAAAACACTATGCTTGTAAAGACTTTCTCTTATTTACATTCGATGAAAACTTTATCTAAACTTTATGTTTTGTCTAAACACTTGTGGTATTTTCGAAAACCGTTTGGACCTGTTGTAACTCTGATATTTTAATGCATCGAATGTGAAACATTTATTTTAAAACGTCTCATTTTTGAGGTCGTTTTCGATTTGAACCGAAAAACGAATTCATATAAATATATTTACTTTTTATATATTTATATAAAGACCATTAAAATTTTAAGAGTTATAACAACAATATAATCATGTAAGAGGTATAACACATGCAACAGATTTAAGTTGTTCATCTGTGTTCCGAATATGAACCCTACATCGATACGAAATACTCTCTCCGTTCTAAGTTAAATATCTGCCTTTAATTTTTATTTACCTCAAAATAGAGTGTTCATAATATTTGAACTGGACAAAATATAACAACTAGTAATTTTCGGGTCATATTTAACCCCGTACTTTATTATTTATTATTTATTTTTTCATAAAATTTATTTTTTCTGTTAATTGAATAGGTTATCTCGCGTTCGTAGCAAAACGTACATTAAAAGTGAACCCAGCTTTAGTTTTATTATCCGTCTACTTGCTCTACATAATTTATTATTTCAGAAAAGTTCTCCCCCACATGATATAATTTTATTTTTAGCATATATGTTTTCGTTTCGTAATTCCGCCTAAACTTTTATTATATTTTACGTTTATACATGTAATGGTGATGTTTATATGTCAAAATCAACAACATGGCTAGCTGTTAACTAAAAAAAAAGAAAAGAAAACTTTTTAACTTTTAGATATAGGTAATGCATGCTTGGTCGGCCATCTCAACACAAAACTATATTTATCTATCTTGACAAATATTTTATAAAAAGGTTCATAATGCCAACTTTAAACAAGACGTGTCTATGTCTTGTGTTGTTTCATGACTAATATTTAGTACTTCAACCTTTTATCACTTGCTTAGTATAAATCAATTAAGTAATCTTGTTTCTGTTGATTAAAACTAGATCATGTACAATGAAAGATGCGCTAAATTAATCTTCGCATGATGCCTCATCATGTGTCGATGCTATCTGGTAATTTTATTGTGATTGGATCTTTTAATATAAAATCTTTTATGAAATTAGTCCAAATATAGTATTAATTGTCTTTATTTATGTGTTAATCATATTTATAAGATGTACGTCACAATGTTATCATCAATATAAAACATTTATAAAAAAATTTAGTTGCATTTTATTCGCGAGAGAGGAATAACATTTATAAAATCTAAGACGCGACTTTATTTTACTTCTAAGATTTCTTTCGGATTCTCGACGTTTATTCTCGATATTTACATCATTATGCATAAGGTGAGTTCATAGTCTCACATTTACTTAATTGTTTTTATAAACAACCGCGAGGAGACGATACATTCTAGTTTTGAAAATTGACCACACTGAAGTCGATTTGAGCTTAGGTATTCCAGGACCAAATACGTGCATTTTATTGACATTGACATACTTTATTGCCGAAAAATGTCCTAAATTCATGAACAGTTAATGTACCATACTCATGATAA
The DNA here is from genome assembly GCA_026074375.1 of Tanacetum coccineum. Classification (NCBI taxonomy): domain Eukaryota; kingdom Viridiplantae; phylum Streptophyta; class Magnoliopsida; order Asterales; family Asteraceae; genus Tanacetum; species Tanacetum coccineum. The sequence goes on from BQNB010113556.1 coordinate 13,609, forward strand.
TGCAAGTACACGTGAATAGATCAATTGGGTTGACCAAAACCCCAGTCCGGGTAGATCACCATCGTTTGAACATTTACGTTCCACCACGTTAGACCACGACCCTCGAACGTGCACATAGCAAACTTCACTTTGTCATCTTCAGTACATTTACAAATCTCAAACACTTGCTCCATCTTTTCAAACCAACGTTTCAGTCCGACTACGCCTTCAGTCCCGTTGAAAGAGTGAGGCTTGCAGTTTATAAATGTCTTATACGAACATCCTTGCACATCTGGTGCAACTGTTCCTCCAATATTTGTTGATCCAGATCCACCCGCATTATTTGAGTCAGCTCTAGTCTTTTCATATTCTTCAATAGCTTTAGCCACACGCTTTTTCACTAACCTCTTAATGGATTTCTTCTTAAATCTCCTAGGCGGCATGATTCTGGCAACACAAGTACACAATTCGTTAAGAATTTGTAAAGGTATGCAGAGTCATGGCACATGATAATAATGGAGAAAAGGAAATAGAAGAACGATATAAATAATCATAAATTAATCAGAATGGTCAATATTTATATAATTGACCGATAAAAATAAATAATGATATGTCAAAAGATAGACGTAAGAGATCGAATTTAAACCAAATATTATATATAAAATTATATAATAAAATAATGATAATCGGAAAAGTAAGTAAGGATCGGGGAATACGCGCGTGTGGATATCGGATAAGCGATGAAGGATTCTGCATTTTGAAAATGAAAGAAAAGAAAATCTTTAAAATTTTGGTTATAAACTAGGTTTTGAAAATGACGCAGTTCCCTATAACCTTGGCTCTTGATATCAATCTGTAACACCTCCAAAATCAGGTAGCAGCGGAATGGTAACAATGGGGTGCTACGTCAAAGTACAATAATCAAGATATAGGAAACGACCTTAATGGACGTTTAAAATAAAGTTTCATTCGATGCCATTACAAAAATATCAGAGTTTTCACATTAGGTCCCACATATTTTAAAAGAGTCATAAACATTCAACATACGTTCTTTTAAACAATACCTTCATAATTCTAAAAGAAGACATAAGTTTTTAAAAGATAAAAGTTGCATCGAATTTAAGTAAACACAGAATCCATCTTCACGACATCCTCGCAGTTCCTCTCCAAACTTCATACCTTAGGACATGAAATTTACATGTTAAAAGTCAACACAAAGGTTGAGGGAAATCATAGGTTTATCAATAGAAAGGTGGACCACAAGATTTAAGTAATAGTAGACTACGAAACATATTCAGTAGTCCAAAACATGTATTATTGCACTAAGCTCATGACCCCGAAACCTTAACTAGATTTGTGCCCCAAGGGAAATATAGGATGCTTGCCAAGAACCTAACTGTCCTCACAATGTTAAATGCACCATGATTAACTTGTGACCCAAAAGAAAGGTGGGGATTGTGAGTCCGGATAGATCTATCCATAACACTCGCGCTTACTACATTAGCAATTAACGGTTCATGATAAGTAGGGACTTAAATGGAAATAAGGTAACTTAGGCACTAATATTCAGGCAATAATCTGGATAGTATACAATTTAAAACACTTGTGTCCAATAGTAAAACAAGCATGTAATTTCACCCCGTAGAGTTTGTAAAACAATCAAGTAGTAAAATGGGGCTATGAACTCACCTCGAGTGAATTGAATATCTAGTATCATAGAAAATGCGTCACGATAATGACCGAAAGCAACCTAATTAAATATAGGTCGTACAAGTACTAAGCACTTTGATTAACTAATACCATATAAAATTCTATATAGCTACATCACCATCTAATCGCATTAATAAAATCATTTTTATAAGTTAAAAACGTTTATAAATAACACTTTAGTAAAATGGCGTAACTTTATCGTTTTAACACTTTAGCAAAGGTAATAATTATTCTTAAAATAGTTATCTAACACTTGCTTGATGTAAACATTGAATTGATTGATGCCCGTTTATATTGAATGAAAATTTTTAGCTTACGCGATTTAACTTAACGATTAAAATTAAAAGCAAACGCGTACAAGACTAAAAATAAATAGTGAATTTAACGACGTCGTACATTGACCTAAAATATGAAATTGTTACAGCTATGAAGTCACGCCCTCGGCCCGGGTGCGACAGATTGGTGTAGACTATGAAGTAGCACCCCATGTTGTATTCCGCTACGTGCCGAATTTTGGGGGTGTTACACAGAATGGTTGTGAAAGCTTAACACAACATATTATTCGTTCACAGTGTAAAGGGATCCTATTTTGGAGATTGTAAAATTTGAAAGTGGACAACATATTATTCGCTCACAGTGTAAAGGGGTCCTTCGCATTTCCTTTTCTTCTCCAAATAAAACTGAAGAACGCAAAAAACTTTCCTTTTTTCTTTCCTTTCCCTAGAAGTTTCATCTCAAGAATGTCTAAATTTTTTCTCTCCTCTAACTCAAGTTAAGTGTTACAAAGTATTTATTTTTGTGAGTTAGAGGTATAAATATGGAGAAGTATTGATGAAATGTTTAGGTAGAAGTAGGGTTCTAAAAGGCACGCTATGACGTCGCTAAAGCCTCGTAAAGGCGCGAGGCGTGACCTCCACGTTACGCAATAGACCAAGGCGTAGGCTTAAGGCGTGACGTGAGATGAGAAGTGAAAAAACATGATAAAACGCGATGAGACATGATGCGTGAAGGCTTTTTTTAATTCATGGCCGAGTTGGTGCTTGGATAAGTTGTTGATTACTCTATTAAAAATGGCATGGTTTCAATTGCATTATGGTATCTGCGTAGTTCTATAAGTGTTATCATTCCCAAAGGCTGGTTCACTCGCCTCAACTGAATAATACTTTTATTAATCATGTTACTTTTTATAATGCTAATCTTGAACATATTGATGCAGGGGATTTGGATGGCCTTATTCGTTGTTCAAATAGTACAAGTGATTAGACGAAAAAGCCTACCAACATCATTATAAGCGGTTGTGAAAATATCGATAACGTGACCATACAAATCGACATTTTATCCGTGTTTTGAATTCAAGCACCAACTCAGCCAATGGCGATGTTGCTCATACAATTGTTGGTGGTTATAAGTTAATAGATGTAGACTCTTTGGGCGGTTTGAACAAACCAATAAAGGTTTCGTTACAAACTAGGCAGTCGAGTGCTATCGTGTCTTCTTTAACACATATGTGTCATGTGTGGCTTCTTCAATACATATATTGTTGCAAATTTGTTAAATTCGAATTCGATTGTAATTTTATTAAGTTTTAAAATTTGTTGGTGGTTTCATATTAATAGATGTAGATTCTTGAGGCGATTTGAGCAAACCAATTTGTCGGTGGTTTCATAAAATTGTCGGTGGTTTCATTTTAATCTTAAAAAGTGTTTTTTATATATTAGTATAAAATTTTAATGGTCTTTATATATATATAAATTTATAAAAAATATAAATATTTATATAAATTCGGTTTTCGGTTTTCGGTTCAGATTGCGAAACCCGTATCCAACCCGAAAACCGAATTTGTAGTTTTGTTCGGTTCGGTTTTGGCAAATTCGGTTAGGTTATTAGTTCGATTTGGTTGTTTTCGGTTAAGTTTGGACTGGGTTTTCGGTTTTTCTACTCACCTTTCTCTAGTCTTTGAAGAATGACTTTTTACATAAAACTTTTTCATTTGTAAAAACAATTTTGTGGACGTCGTGCATTGATGGTACTATACCAGCTACTCTTATCCATTTACCAAGTCAACTTTTAAGTCTTTCTTCCACAAACACTTGTCTTGGTCTTTGTAGTTCATTTTGAAACTGATCTTAATTTTCTTTTCATTGTCTGTGTGAGTTTACCCTTAAGAATTTGCGTGTAAACACTGTGTTAGTTCTAAATCAAAGCATTATTCATGGCTCCCATTACTTCGGCTCTAGTGAGTGATTTGGTAGGGAGATTAACTTCTGCAGCTATCCAAGAGGTTGGGTTGCTCTGGGGCCTTGAAGATGATCTTTTAGCTCTCAACAACACTTTCAGACAGATCCTAGGTGTTCTTCATGACGCTGAGAAGAAGCAAACAACACAAAAGGACGTGGAAGAATGGCTCAAGACTCTCAAATCCGCCTCTTTGGAGGTGGAAAATGTTATAGATGAAGCCTCAACTGAAGCTATGATACAAAGCCTGGACAGTATCAAACATAAGGCAAGAACCTTCTTTTCCTCCCACCATAATCCACTTTTGGTCAGATTTAGGGTTGCTCACCAACTTAAGAACATACGAAAAAAGTTGGAAGTCATTGATGCTAATAGATCCAAGTTCCAGTTGACTCCCAGTACCGTTAGTGTAGATGCCGCGGGAGTTGGTGGTGAGATTTCGAACAGGGAAACTAGCTCACTTGTAAACTTGTCCAAGATCTATGGAAGGGATGAAGAGAAGAAGATGATAGTTGATACGATTTGTAACCAAGATATAGGCATCACACACGACGATAATGATGTTCGGGTCTATGCTATATGGGGCATGGGTGGCATCGGAAAGACCACACTAGCTCAATATGCTTACAACCATGAAACGGTGAAGACACATTTCGAGTTAAAGTGTTGGGTGTATGTCTCTGTTGTGTTTGACGTCACACGAATAATTAAACAAATAATTAAAGCGATATGTGGCCCAGAAGATTTGAAGTTGAAGTTAGATGAGATGTCATTGGATGGTTTGCAGAAACACCTTGAAAGCAAGTTAAGAGGAAAGAAATATTTCATTATAATGGATGACATTTGGATCGAAAACAATGAGATGGAAAAGTGGGACGAGTTATGCAAAGCATTAAGTTGCGGAGCAAAAGGCAGCACGGTTATGGTAACGACACGGAAGAAAGATACTGCCCAACTGATGGCTAAGATTCCTGAGTTGCAGCGTAATGTGGAAAAGTTATCAAAAGAGGAGTCATGGTCGCTATTCGAAAAGCTTGCGTTCCCAGGCAGACTAGAGGGGGAAAACGTAAGCTCCGAGCTGGAGCTTGTAGGAAAGGAGATAGTGGAGAAATGCAATGGCTTACCTCTAGCGGTGAAGACTATGGGTAGCTTAATGTCGACAAAAAAAAAGGTGAATGAGTGGCAGCTTGTAAACGGCAATTTTATGTCGGAGATGCAAGAGAATGGCATCTTAACTTCTTTGAAGTTAAGCTACGATGAATTGCTTCCACATTTGAAACGATGTTTCGCTTATTGTTGCGTATTTTCAAAAGGGGAGGAAATGAGTAAGGATTCATTGATAGAGTTGTGGTTGGCAAATGGATTTATTCCATCACAAGGAGGTGAGAAAACTTTGAGTTGTTTGGTCCAGAGGTCGTTTTTCCAAGATGTCGTCGAGGAGGGATATGAATACACTGGTGAAAAATGCAAAATGCATGATTTAATGCATGATCTTGCAAAATCTGAAATGGGAGATGATTGTGCGGTTATAGGGCCGTCTAAGGAGTTAATAATCCCGGATGAGGTGCTTCATCTCAGTTTACAATGTGAAGATTTTGAGTTTTCAAAACAGGATTTGAGAAAGCTAAGATCAGTACGATCAATGTTGGTCTTTAATCTTGTTTCATCAAAAGTTTTAATGTTGCTCTGATTATAACTTATAATTGAAGGCTATTACAAAGAATATTTAGTTAAGTTGAACGGTAACTTTCCAGTTCAATTTTGTATGCCAAACTTCTTTTTTCATTGAAATTCTGTAATTAAACATTAATCTCAAGTAATAGAAATTTGGTAAATGAAACAACATAACCATAATCTCATGTTTGATTTGTTTTTTAACCTTTTAAAAGCTACCTCGTGGATTTATCACGGGTTTATTAAGCTAGTTACTTTATATGTATAAAGTTAAGAATAAATGTGAGTCATTTACATATTATTTTATGTTCAATTTCCACTTTTTTTATGTTAATGTCCCGCATATCATCATCACAAGCCCAAACAAACACAAAGACGGATCTAAAAACTCGCAAATGAAAAAATGAAGTGTGTTGCGTACCAAATGAAGTGTCTCAGGACAGGCGAGCCTCTTTTTTATATATGATTTTTTGTTTACAGTTCGCCAGTGGCATAATCTTAATTGCAAGTTTAAAGTTGTAACGAAGAATTGTTTTACACGCCAAAAAAGAAAAAGATTATTTATTGGTTAAGTGAGTTTTAGGTGGCCTGAATGACATGATGTAAGAATGCAATTGTGTTATATACCAAAATAAATTGCAAATATGTTCCCTGTGGTTTGCTCAGATTGCACATTTAGTCCCTACTTTTACGAAAGTGCAGGCAGCCTTCCTGTGGGGAAACTTTTGTTGCACTTTCCCTCCCTGACCACTAACGAAGTTAAAGTTGACAAGTCATATCGATAGACTCAAAGGGTAATTTGGTCTTTCTCTTTATACCCTTGTCTGATACACAAAGTCTTCAACCTCTTTTATTTTAAATTTGTATTTCTCTTTATTATTCAAATTCATCCGCTTCCATCCGATATTATCAAAAACATTAACAATAATTTTTAAAAACACAAAAATCATCATCTTCTTTATATTACATCATAATTTTATATCATCTAATGCTCTATTTGAAAGCTACATCCATTTGAAAGCTATATCCATTTTGATGCTCTATTTGAAATCAACATAAGGAAAGCAATGATGAGCAAAATACGAGTACTGGTGTCCAAAGTAGAGTCATACATCGCAATGTCCAAAGTAGAGTTATACATCGCAATGTCAGGAACTCAAATGTTTTGTTGGACGCTAATTTTGTGGCTAAGATTTTTGACTTTTGGTTACCCATAACCACTCTAACATATCAGTTATGCACCACTGATGTATATAAAGATCAAATTAAAGGGACATTCGGGTACATGGATGCTGAGTATTTCTCAACTTACAGAGTGACAAGAAAGAGACGGTTTATTGACTATGGTGATGGGCCAACGCTTATTAAAGATGAACCTCACATGGGACCATTTTTGCAATTTATAATAAAACAGATTGGGACCACAAACAGAAAGACCAAATTACCCTTTGAGTCTATGGATATGACTGGTCAACTTTAACTTCGTTAGTGGTCAGGGAGGGAAAGTGCAATAAAGGTTTCCCCATAGGGAGGCCGCCTGCACTTTCGTAAAAGTAGGGACTAAATGTGCAATCTGAGCAAACCACAGGGAGCATATTTGCAAATAGTGTTAAATCACATGTGATTTTATACGAATATTCAAATTAGTGTTTAATCACATTTGATATTTTCATGCAAGTGTCAACAACGAAAAAAGAACGAAAAAGGTGAAAAAACGAAGAAAAAAAAGTTTGTCGAAAGTATATCAAAGTGGATATCTATAGAAAGATATTTAAACGCTTGTCGTGATGGTATATTTTTTTCGCTTAACGATTAACGGTTTAAAAAATATTTAATTTTTAAAAAATATGTGAAATAATAAAATGCTTTTAATCTTAACCATTAATTTCTTTTTAGATTAATGGTGAGGATGAGTTCTCTGATATACAAGTCTATGATATCAAATATAACACTTATCTTTATTTGTTTATCAATTAAGTTTAAATAAATATAAATTTGTCTAATCAAAGTTTGTCGGATTTAATCATCAAACATTTCCTACCGACGAAACATGGAAGCGAAAATTTTCGCAGTAGCCATTTGGGATTCGTGTTGTCTTATAATGACCCTGACAAAATTTTTTTTCTTCAAAATACCCATATGAATCGCGTCCCCCCCTGCGATATACTTTTTTTGTTTTTATTTTTTAATTTTTTTTCCAATTCTTGTAAGGTATAAATTTAGGGTTTAGGGTATACCATGTTTTGTTTATTGAAATTCAAGATCTCAGACATTTTTGCGTACGTATTTGGATACTCAAATGTTTTATTTAAAATAGTTTATTTGGTTATCTGTGTAGTCTTTGATGAGCTCTACTTAATGAATAAATATTTACTAAAATTACTTTTAATATGTATAAGATACGATGGTGCAAAATGTATCAGTTGTTCATTTTGTTAAAAAAAGAAATTTTGAAAATATGGGTATTTTGAAAAAAAAATATTGTCAGGGTAATTTTAAGACAACCCGATTCGCAAATGGCCACTGCGAAAATTTTCGCTTGCTATGGAAACATTTATCACATGTGTTGACTAAATGATGTAGAATACTATTTGCTTTTTTCTTGCACCACAGAACATGTTTTTTGTCCAACTTGTCTCCCATTTTTCTTTTCATTATTTGTTTTCCAAAAACATATTATTAGTTCACACTTATGTTTTGCAACTCGTG